>VBVR01006296.1:0-10541 GCA_011638315.1 Tetramorium parvispinum | reverse complement strand
ATAAGTGTAAAATAATTTTACACTTATATATAAATAAAAAAAATTAACTTACATTTATACTTAACGATTTTTACATAAATATTAAACTATTTATATAAATACTATTACCATTATGTATTATACAAATTGACTTAAAATTATTATCTTTGAAGCAATAACGAATTCTCTTCTGACAATGACGATATTTTCTAACGAGCGGAACTTGTCATTTACGTGCCATTTACTAATTAAAATACCAATAATACGTAATTATTTTCATCGAAAAAAAAGAAAGCTAAAAAAAAAGAAGAAAGCGGAAAAAGGCCGAATTCGCAACTTCCTAATGAATTTCCGTTTTCTGTATCCGCTGTCACACGAAATTTACGAACGAACATCCGTTAACGTGCCGGGACAAAATATCGGCAACCGCTTTTTTATCCATTGAATTTCGTCGAAGCGACCAGCGTTATGTACAACAAGCCTACGAATACGCCCGTTTCAAGCCGACAAGCCCGCAACGGGCGCGTAAATCGATCACGACTTGAAACAGATTTCGGCTCTTTAGCGCGGATCGGTGCGAAAACGATTTTGCGTGCAACTCGAAAGGCGCGAAAAAGAGCGGCCGTGCAATCGCCACTGATATTTTCACTAGTGATCGCGCTCTAACAAGCGCAGCATATCGCGCGAATTTAACGCGCGCATGTGGTGAAAACTCCGCTGCGCATATAAAGCCAGCTCGCAAACAGAGCGATCGTTTGCCAAATTCGTTCGACAAATGCAAATGCTGCACCCTGCAATTGCGCACGACGAATTCTACCGCGTTGTCATATGCAGCTAAAATACGATCACGTCGATATATTTAGGACGAACCGTTATATTTGTCAAAAAAACGTCTTTAAAGAAATTTTTTAATTTATAAATCAATAAGTGGTGTTTTTTAAATTTTTGTATAATCTTAAATTAATTTTGTATATTCTTTTCTATTTGTACTGCTTTACATATTACAAAAAAAAGCTAATACTTAAAACTTTAAAACAAATATAATGCACAACAAGTATCAAATATTTTATGATTTTCTGATATTTTAGAAGCAAACCTATTTAGGTATTTCTTTTTATAAATTTCAATCTGTGTATATTTTTAAATATACACATTAAATATAGACAACTTATTTCGTTCTTGTACGAATGACGTCGTATACTCCATTAGTCGCGACAGATCTAATAGAGATTTGGAAAAAATTTGGAACAGCGGATTATTTTTCGAGGAATCGATTGCCCGTCATAAAACAAATGTCAGAGACGTGGAGGGAGGCGGAGGGGGTTAAGGCAATTGCGACCTACTCTTCTTAGAGAACATTCAAATAGAGCACGGCGGCGGCTTATCGTCTTATTTGCACATATAACGCGGCATTCCGTATCGTTCTTATTCGCGGCCAAGATATGCAAATATCACTTGCAGCTTTCCGCCCGAAATCCGCGCTTAAGTCTCGTCGACTAGCTGACTGCCGCCGGGGGCGGGATGGTGTTAAACGGAAGTCCCTTCCTCACATACCCGCGTACAGTAACTTTGCCCTCGTCTTCATGAATTTTCGCGTACTCGCGACCGCTATACACCGAAACTATGTACCGGATCTCCCCGGATCTTTCAGCCTCCATCGTCACGTACCACGTACAAAAAAAAAATGCGAAACAAAAAGAAATAGAAAATTTCAACTCCCCGGTCGCTATTATACGCGTACACAATAGCGCATGGGGCGGCGCGAATAAAACGACTTACTAACGTGAGTTAGTAACCAACGGCAACGAAGGTGCAACACTAAAGCGAATCTTATGATGTCATTATCCGTCGTACTCTCATTATCATTGTCCGACGTCATTTTCTTTACCGGCGTCGTTAACTTGTTACCATCGTCATTCCCCTCGTTAATGTTTTAGCTGGTATTACGGCGTTCGGCGATCATTATGTACTTCATTTCTCGCCGGTTATCACATAATCATTTCGTTTAATATTTTTACGAAGCCGCATTTTTATTACTTTCTGAAATTTAATGCTCTTTCTTATGAATTCTACCGAATTACCGGGTGCCTCTCTAAACGTGCATACATATTTCACAAATTTTTGTTTGGAATTAAGCACGCTAAAAATTTACAAGATACACATTTCTTTCTTTCTCTCAAACTTAAACATTAGAAAAACTTTAATTATCCTAAATAAATTTTTATATTACACCTTGTAATTAATTTATTTTATGTATACATTTATGCGTTGTCAATTTGCGAAACGTGAGAATTTACAGTTAATCCGTATCTTATCACTGCTATATGTCTTACAGTGATTTTCGTTTAAAGTCCAGAAGACTAACAGTTCAAGCTCGATGTGTTGGAGAACCGATAGACTTCTCAGACTCCAATTACCGTGAGATTTCCTGCAGAGATCTTGCAGGAAGTCGATCGGTCGCAATAGACTCGGTATTGCGAATTGTCTACGTTATTTATGCAAACGAAACTTTCCCGTGCGTTAACTCGCGGGAGATCGAATTTACATATGCAAATAGTGCTGCGCCAATTCCTTAGCAAAAAGGCGACGAAGTAAGCGGAAAAATCGAAGCGAACACTCGAGTTTCGCCGTGAATTGTCAAGCGTTTTAAACGGATCCGAGATCAATTTAAAATCTTCAAACAGTATAAGCTATGGACAATTTGTAACGAGATCAATGATGAACAATATGCTTTAAATGGTCCTTTCGAAGATTATCAAGGAATCCAATTATCGTCAGAAATAAGACAGTTACTGACCTCTAATAAGATTATTAAAAAAAATAGATAATCTTCAATTTAGTTAGGAAAAAGTTGATCACCAAGATTATCAAGATTAACAAGAAATGTCATAAATAATAATAATTAGTAATAAACTACAAAAAGATATAAGCAGTCTAAAAATTTAAAAATTATGTTTTAAACTAAAAAAATGTTTTTGTAGAAAACTATTAAATAAAAAAATTGCAGCCTTCTTGACAAGAAAATGTATCGGGATACATGAATAATTACAGATGATCTTCGATGAAATCGATAACCGCGAAAGGTGATTACACGATTCTCGAGATCATCAGGATAAATCGTAAAGAGATCTTAACAAGATAATACGGATCAACGAAGAATAGCGGACCATTTTCAACAAGATCGACGACGAGCCACGATGGGAGTAACGAACGAAAATTACCGACGAACATCGAAGCGACGACGTGGACGTTCCCCGATGAGAACGTAGATAGGTCACGAAGCGCTAATATTATACTTAGTCCGACAATAAAATTCACGGCAATAACGTCATTTCGTTTCGACACGGTGGGAAAATTTCACATCTCGCTGCTCGTGACGTCGTTGCCGGTCGTTGTGTCGGCCTCGTCGTATATCCGGCGCAAGTCCGTTGTCCCTCGAGAGCCCGGGACAGAAGTCGAGGCACGAAGTGCACTTCCTTGTAAAACACTACGGTCGTGACGGGCGGAAAAAAGGACGCGAGAGGGTGTGGCCAGCAGAGGATGATGGGGTAGCTCGCGCTCCCCGGGGCAAGTATTTCAAAGGAGAGACGATCTTCGAGGACGAGGCGAGAAATAAAAAGTTAGCTCTCGGTGGATCAATGGAAATATGGATAAGCGGCAGAAAAGTGGATGTGAGAGAAACGTGGGTTTCGACTCGGTCGCTTTCTTCACGCCCTCTTTCGCTCCCCCCCCTCCCCCCCCAGCTCTCGTCTGTTCGCTTGATTGTTCTCAAGGAGGTTTTTACCGGCGCGACGTAACGTTGTGACTTCGTCGTCTCCGTTGCGCTATTAAGGGAATGGCGCTAAAAAGGATCGTAAGAGCGGATGTACCGGAAGTGTCCTCGAAGTCGTCGCGCTTTACGTCCCACCGCCGACGGCATAAGCGCAAACATTTCCGCCCGGGCCCGGGCGTTTCCGCTATTTCGCGAATGCTAATTAAACTCGGCTGGATTCGGCTCGCGCCCGGGTATTATGAAAAAGAGATAAATACCGCGCCGAATGCATTTCATTATCGGCGCGCAACCGCCGGAACTCGGAAGTCAGTCAAAGGTGAATCCAATTAATCCGAATGCGCGAATGAACGAGTCGATTTTCGAATGCACTTACTCCGCGTGCAATTTCGCGGAGCATGTAGAGCGAGAGCTCGGTTCTCATTTTAACGGCACGCAAATGAAATTTACCGCGCAGATGCGTTGCGCTTGGATGAAGAAAAAGTGCCGGAGCGAAGATGCGGCTGCATATACCTGTTGTTGCATATTAACGGAAGAAAAATACGCTCGTTACGTTGCGCATTTTCCATTTTGTTCAGCCGTGTATAAACATCGAACAAAAATCGTAAAAGAAATTACGATCGTTATATATCTATAAGTATGAAAATATTTCCATGTAGTCGCGTGCAAAAATTGCGGAAAGCCACGGTTATATAATATTAAATTATTATTCTTATGGCTCTCTAATACATTCAGTATCGTTTCTTTCGTGATAAAAATAGAATATAAGAAGATACGCTGTATTTTTTTTCTTTTCATTAAAAATTAAACTATATAATAATTAAATATTTATTAATCAATTTTTGATAATTGATACTTTTACAGCAAATGTTAGATATATGAACATATAAATACAATATATTTGTATTGCATTGGGCAAAACAATAATGCAAGGTGACTAATAATTAAAAATTAAAAGACATTAAATTATTCACGTGACAATTATCGAATCATCTTGCAGGTAGTGAGCTAGAAGAGCTTGTAACATTTTCCACTAAGAGGGTTTAAATCGCTCCGAGAGCGATTAATGGGAACATAGTTTTGCCTTGACTTCTCAACTCACATACAAATACATTTCCATTTTGGACCTCAAATTCATGAAAATTGGGTTTAACCACTCTTGGAGCGATTCGAATCCGCTTCAATCGTAAATGCTATTATAAAGATTAAAGAAAGTCCAGTTAAAGTCATTCGGAGGTAGTTTAATCGCCTTTGATTTGCGAATTTCGAAGTTATATTCGTTGAAATGTTTTTAACATTTCAACAATATCAAATATAATAATTTTTTACAAAGGCTGACGAACACATTTTTTCCTGCAGCTTCCATCTTCCACGATCTAGGCATATTGCGGGACTTCTGGGACAGTCTGTACGAACACGGGAACCGCGATAACCGCCGTTAACGACTGCGCCGAGTAATAGTATCGAGGACTTCACGTAACGGCAGAAAATTATTAGAAGTTATTACAGAACAATGCCGCCCCGAGGGCAATAGCGTCCTCCGACTCGTTCGGAAATTAATTTCTTACAGCCCGACGGAAGGTCAATGCACGGAATTTTGTGATGCAATTATAAATCGATCCGATGTAACGTTAAATTACATCAGCGTAAATTATATTAGCGCGTAGTTATCATATTTACTGTGTAAACTATTATAAAGGATGTTAAATAATCGAAAGATAAATCGAAAGCTAATACTGACTGATGATGGTTTAATCGTCTAAATGCAATGAAAATAATTTTATATAATTATTGAAAAATTCCTCTATTTTGGAATTCTCAGCAAAATTCAATTCTATATTTTACAATCTGACCCGAATTTTCAACTTTATATAATATAATTATAAAGCACATATTAAAGTTCCAAAAATAAATACATTCGTTAATCATTTTAATGTCACATACATATTTTAAGTTTATAAATCGCAGTTTAAACTGTAGCATAATTTGTGTAATTTTGTCTGACATATCACTTTGTCTGACAGTTACAATCGTCAAATATTCGCGAAATAAACGCAACGAATCCGACTTAATTCGTGAGGCGCGCGCGCAGAATGAGGGAAAAGCTGATCGCCACAAGTGCAAAAAAGTTTGACCGCGGGAAAGTTAGTTTTCCAACCGTACATCCGTCGTAATAAAATTGAATTTCTCGAACTGAGGCAGTGAGATAAAAAAAAAAGAAAGAGAGAAAGATATTACAACCGCCAGTCTGTCTGCGGTAATCTCGCTCGATTTCCACAGCGAGGAGAAAACTCGTCGTTGCTTCCTCACTCGAAAACTATCGCGCGTAAAAAGAAATCTAAAAAACAAAAAAATACAAGATCACTCGTGCATTCGCCTCGGCCTTAATTTTTATCGGCTAAATTTTCCCCGTTTCGCTGCTGCTTTTCGAAGGCTTTTTCGAACGTTTAAATCGCAATTTCGCGTCGGACGAAATACTTGTCAGTTTTTCGCTTCGGATAACTCTCGAGAAACTGCCGCTTTGGAGAAACGATCCATGGAGCTTGTAAGTGCACCGACAAAAATTATTCTTTCCCAACATGAAGAGAAGAGGCGAAGTGCAAATATTTATCGCTCCTACGAGCATCGAAGAAGACTCGGAGTCGTTAGATGCGTTCTTCTCGTCGACACATTTTTACACTTTCACCACTTAAAACGAGACAAGTATACGGGATAAGAAATAGCAGAGAAAGGGCAACAAAGTGTGGTTAAAGAGAGCAAACCCGCTGTCGAGAGTGGGACTGGACTGGACTGGGCTGGGCCATGGCTGGGAAAAACGTTAAGGGTTTCACTGGCTCTCAACGTTGGGCTGGATTGGAGTTTTTCGTTTGTTTCGCGAGCGCGTTCACGATGCTATCATATCTATTTGGAGATGTAAATTCAACTGCAATGGCCGGCCAGCCCCGGAGACTTTTAATTCCTGGCCGATAATAACGCCGGGTCTAACTCGCGCTAGTAGGTGCCGTTGAAATTATAAAATAAGGGCGTACCGTAAACGCCTGCAGTTCCTTCTCATTTTCCTTCTCGCGCGTGTAATTAAATAATTTGTATGTTAAGTCTATACAACTACACATGCGGCGTATGCGATTGTTCTCCGATGAAAGCCGATATTTACGCTTCTTTCGAGCACAAAATGTTTCTACAGAGAAAGTTTTCGCCTCGTTAAGGCAATTAATTTAACGCACGATCGATACACTTGATCTACTGATATCGAGCACGGGCGAGGACGAAGAAAAAAGAAATGCTCACGCGAACTTTCGCCAAGCAAGATGAAAAGGAAGAATATCTTTTTCGATAAATATGCTCTTTCATATATGTTCGAAATGCTCGAGCATGCGTCAGTTCGAATATCCTCCGGCAACATTGACGGAGCAAAATAGAGAGAAGATAGAAAAGATGGAGTTAGTCTGATATTAATCTCATATTCAATTTTCGATGTTGCAAAATGTAAAGAAATGTATTTCACGCCAATCATCGCCTTTTCCGAGCTTGGGCGGTACCAAAAGCACGTTTAAAGTATATATATACCCTTACTGAAATATTCATATGTAGACAAGTAAACCCTCAAAATAAGAAGAGAAAATTCTCTTAAACAGAATCGTAAATGTTAAGAAAAAGTCCATTAACTATAAGCATTACTGTATTTTGTACCACAATAATTAATTAAAATTTATTGCTCGTCGTTTTAATAACATTGAGACAAATATTTTAATTATCAATGAAAAAAATCACAACTATAGATCATATAAATTTTCGTTATTTAGAGAAGATATATAAATATATAAAAAAATTTTATTTTTTATAGTTTCTCGAGGAAGCATTCAATAAACAAAGATTTGAACTTGCTGAAACTATACCGGTCTCTAGGCAGAAACGACGATGTGGAACCGCAAAAGCGTAAGACGTAGAGAGAAGCCAAAGGGTAACAAAGGGATGAAAGGGCACGGTTACGAGCAAGGGTTTACCGCAGGTTAAAGCCATGTCCGCAGGAGCCTTTCTTCGATCGCCGCGGGAATCCGCATTGCGCGCGCGACGGCCGCTGCGCTGATAAGACCAGAAGGACCAACTTCCTTGGCTAGCATCGTAAATTAACTGCCAGTCGTTGCCCGACAACTTCAACGAGCAGACGCCGAGGGCCGAGAAAGATTGATCCTCGACCTGACAGCGCGCTGTCCGAGGCTGAAGCGCTCTTACGTATCAAAGAGGCGGATTTCAGGGATTCTCGGCATCCTCAACGACAGTTACCGATGTTCACATAAAGAATCTACATCTATACGTTACGTTTCTAATACGGATGTGCCCGTGAACGTTTTAAATCTCGACTTTGATTCTATGTGCTGAAAACTGTTAATGTCTCTATTGAGATTATTTGATTTCTCCCTCTGAGGTAATTAGATTTAATAGACAAATTTAATTTTGATCAACGGTGCTGAATTAGAAAATAATCGCGCTTATTTGTTGCCAGGCCAGTGCTTTTTTCTAAAATTTTTATTTTTGTTTCTCCGTCGCTTCATTAAATGCACTTAATAAGCTCGAAATTTCGCACGTTCCACCGGAATCGTCTCCCGCATATATACTAAAAGATATAATTTATTTTCGCGAATAAAAGCTACGTAGTACGTTATCTCACGCCCTCGACGTAAAATAAATCCTGAGATATACAGCGTTTGGCGTATATTTCCCCAAGAATCCACCGTATACTGATGTCCTTATCGCATTGCTGCACGCTTTACCGTGGGTTGAATTTATTTAACAATACGACACAAGACGCAAATTATAAAATAGTCAGTCGTCCTTATCGCGTCTATGCACGCTTTACACGATGCAGCTTAACGATGCGAAGCATTTAACAATGCGAAACAAGGTATTCTCAAGTAGTTACTGTAGTTTGGTATTTGCGGTTGTTTCGGTCACGGATCCTTCTCCTACTGTATATTTTCTCTATCGCATGAAAAACTTTATTATTAATTATCAGGACCAATTTTCCATAAGTACAATTCTATATTTACAATGAAAATAAAATCCCACGCAACTGCAAGTTTAAAAAGATGAGATACAAAATATATCTGATATAAATTGAGTGTAATGTAACTATATCTTTCTTGTGCGAATTATAATGCTTTCTCGAGTACAGTAACCTGCATTTTCTTTAGCTATAATAAAAAATACTGCAGTGCAATAATTAAGTACGAGTAACGTTCTTACTAGATGTAAAATGTGAAAATATTTAAATATACTACTCAGACAAAACGACCGTTAACATTATATTTTATCTGCAGTAAAAATAAAATAATGTATGAACATGATACTGCGCGAGTTTATTTACCAAAATGCTTTCTGCAAGAAAATAATAAATCAGTTGTTGTAATGACTGTTTTATATTCACAAATCAAATCTATATACATAAAATTATGTAATTTTTAATCTGAATGATTTATATAAAAACATTTATATAAAAAAATTATTTACTCTTTTTTCTTTACTCATAATAAGGTAGCATTAAAAATTTTTAATGAAACTCGCAGCATAGCTTTTAAAACCATAGATTTCAGATTAATTAGGAATTTTTTCGATAGAATTTAACAAAGTACAATAATTTCCAATTTTCATGTAATTTTCACTATGTTACCTGTTAAACATTGTAAAAAAGTTCGTGTTTACGAAAACTGCAGATTTCTCACTACAGATATAATACCTTAAATTAAAAGTTTCAAGCGGCATCTATAAACTTTTGATGAAATCCCGAAAAAAAATTAAGAAACTAAGTCGATTAATCAAAGAAAAACGACGAGCAGCCGGCAGAGGCTGAGTAGGCGAGAAAACGTTGAAAGAGAACGACGAGCTTCATCCTCGTCCTCGTCGTCGTCGTTTCGACCTCGGGGATTCCCTGAGTGAGTTTGATTCACGATGCACCGACGCGGAATACAAACGATGATTTACGAGGGTCTCGGTTTACCCTGCATCGAGTTTGTGGCTGACGACAACGACGTCGAGGACGACTACTGCGCGTACTAGCTACTTTCAAAGGCTCTTTACTCTTTACTCGGAGTACACCAAGGTGCTCTGCACTTACCACTCGCTTACCATCGAGATAAGTAGTCGTGCACGCCCTAGTCGCGTGCGCGCGCGCGCGATGCCGACCTCTTCCCCAGAGAAAAAAAAAACCCCAAACTGCGGGAGAGGGAGAGAGAGAGAGAGAGAGAGAGAGAGAGAGAGAGAGAGCTCTATATGCTATCGACAGCGGTATCGAAATACGACGATGACAAATTTCAACGGGAACATTCGCGACGGCGCGACCTATCGTGGTTATTCGCACGTGGGTGAATTTCCAGCCCCGTGTTTCTTTCCTTGTGACGCTTGCCCGACAGACAAATCATTGCGAAATATGATATTTTTCTTTCGCAAAATGTCGAAAATAATAAGGATAAGCGTTCAAACGCACGTTCTTTCTTTCTATCGACCTTTCTGTGATGAGAACGTAAAACATGCAATGTGAATTTTCGAGAAAATAGTACAAATTCTTTCAGAAATAGAATTTTGTTCTAGATATATATTTAAGCTAACATTTAAACTATATTTAAGCTCATATTTAAACTAAACTTTAAAAGTTGTATATTTGCGCCAATTTTCTTTGTGAATTTTACGAATACTTTTACATTCTCTAAAAATTTTTAAAAATTTTCGCTTTAAATTTTCGCTTGTCAAATTTTGTGGTATTACCCTTAGGAAAATTTACTTTAGAAAACCTTAAAAT
>VBVR01006295.1:0-10541 GCA_011638315.1 Tetramorium parvispinum | reverse complement strand
ATATATATATATATATAATACATAAATATAATGTAATATAAAATAGTTTCTTATATTGATAATACTTGGCTAAGAAAATAATCTAAATAATCAAACCTGTTATTAAAAATAATTAAATATTATGTGATTATTACATCAAATAATACATGTTGTATAAGAATACATGTTGTATAAGAATATTTGTATTTGCTCTAATATCTTTCTCTGTTTATAAAACTTGTTAGACTTATTTTTTTTTTATTAAAATTATATTAATTACAAATATTTTAAATTCTTGTTTGATCAGAAAGTAAAAATTTGACGAAACATAAGAAAGATTTAAGACATCATCTACATTTCTCAACTTATGGTTAATAAATTACTGTAAATATTAAAAAGCTAATTATAATAATTTAGCATCCAATTTTTCCATTGTACCTGTTACAAAGATAAAAGACCAATTTATGTGAAATTCCATCGGCTCATAATTCATTCGTATCATAACTCCGCGAAGTATACTTTCTTCACTTTATTAACCGAAGAAGAAGAATAAGTCCATTTAATGAGCTGTAAATAAGTTATGCATATTCTTAATAAAACGGTCAATAACCGGGCTTAGCCTAGTTAGACGTGCATCGCAAGAAGCCGGAAGGAGCGATCTCCTCCAGGCGCTTCCGATGCAATCAGTGTCCACAGCGAAATCAGATCGGCGGCGACGCGGTCAAAGGTCAAATTGTAACTTGGCGATGCCGCGAGTATTAGCTTTGTTACCGTCGCGTCCCCGTGCGGTTCGGTTGACGTCCCCGTTACGTCGCCATTAGGGCCCAGCGGTGTACGCGTGCGCGCAAGTTGCGTGAGCGAGCGAATAGAGGAAAGGTAAGCAAGAAGAGAAGAGAGCGAATGGGCGAGCGAGCAATAGAGAAGGAGAGAGAGAGAGAGAGAGAGGGAGAGGGGGATTGAATGAGAGAAGGAGATGGTACTTAGTTATTTTGCTCGCGTGCTTGTGGGATTGGGTGTGGAGTTGTATGCGCGTCGGCTGGTACGGACAGGTACCAAATGCCACAAGGTCAAAACTCGCATACAGCGTAGAGCCTGCTGCGCGCGCGATTCCCTCCTCTTTCGGTTCTCTCGGAGAACTCCAAGGACCGCCGCCACCGCGATAAGATAGGGAGGCAGAGGGAGATGATGCCTCCTCGTGACGCGCCGCGTCACATCGCAGAGGCGACGCGAAATTGCTTCATCGCAGGCGACGCATTTCTCCCTGTGTTACAAAACAATAACTTCCGCAAATTCCGCAAGTCCGTAATGTAGGAAGCGCGAATTGCTACACCGCGCGACGCTCCGGACGCGAAGGACGAGATACTTTCTCGCCACGATCTAAGTTGTATGCAATTAAAATTTGAAAACGTAATTTACATCATTGCGTTGTGATTAATTTCATTAGACATTTTCTCTCGGAAGATCGAGATTAAAACATTTGCACGGAACACTTTTCGACGCCGGTGTATTAAGAAAATTCTCCTAGTGCAAAATACTTAAATAGTCATCTCATCATTTATTTTTATTGTTTTATTGATACTTAAATACTTAAAATTGGACTTATTGACGCGCAAGCGGTATTATATAATTGGGAGAAAATTAAATTTGGCCGTTTGAACAATTAATTCATTGCGAGTGAAATGCTATAAATGTTAGTGCGCTCAGTCAAGGATGATAGAGCCAGGTATTTACTGGCATCATCGGAAAGTAATATCGACGCCGGGCAGGCGTGACGTCAGGAGATTTTAATGCCGGGTCATTATAGCCGGCGCGTTATTTTCACAGAACGTTTAATAGCTTTGTCGTTCGATTACGTTGAAAGTCGCTTTATTCTCACATTAAATTTTATATCTCGTTCTATTTTTATAATGATAACGATTTTAGTTTTTTTTCCTGACCGTTTTGTCTTCATATTTCTTACAAAGATAGATATGCATAGATAGATTATGAAGAAAAAAATTGTTTTAAAATTAATATTAATGATGTTGAGAGTATGATAGATTATGAGAAAAAGATTACTAGTATATATGAATGTTAATTTATAAAAAAATGCGGGCATAAATAAATGACAGTGACAGTTGTGCATGAATAAAGAGTTTAGAATAAAATAAATAAAGTTATTAGTATATAAATCAGTGAAGTAGTATTTCAAGCAGTTTTAAAAGAATCAATAATTTTAAAATATTGATATATTTAAAAACGATAAATGTTTTGTTTAACCTGTTTCATTTAAATGTTGATAAAAATGTATTCTACCAATGTAATTTTGCGTAAAAATAAATAAAGGTAAATTGGTTTGATAAGTAAAAATCGTTGGTTGATAATATGAAAAGAGTAAAGTGCTAAAGAAGACTATCATACCGACGAAATACTGTGATATGAGCACCTGATAAAGAAAAGCGCGCGAAACTTGAAACGTACTTGTATATAAATGCATATTGCCCGTTGTATATAGATAATTCTATATTTTGCACGGTTCCCCATAAAATTAAATTTTAAAAAGTCATTCAATATTATTAATAACATAACATTCATAATATTCATTATCGCAGGAATGAAAAAAATGTATTTTTTTTATTTCGATAAATTTCGAAATAAGAAAATTATAAAAACAATTTTATGACATTTGTTCGAAATTTATCAAAAGAGAGAGAGAAAGAGAGAAAATTAATTAATTCTTTTTCATTACCGATCGTCAATATCGAATAAATATTTATCACAAGTAGTAGAGATCACAGCCTTATCAAATGAAAATTGAATCTGATTGGCTATCGGAGTGATAAGTTCTAGGAAGTTCCTCAGAAATTCCCTATCCGACAGCTAATCAACAGCGAGAAATTTGTGGTACAAATCTGCGAGAAATCAATCGAGGTTTCAGTCGGCAACGATCATGTGAGATGCCCCTCTATATCTCACAAAGTTCGGGGTGGACTGTTCTGCACGTCCGCACTTTGTCGACAAGAGTATTCTCCTCGAGATTGCATGACGTAACGAGATCGTCGTCTGGCGCAGTGTTTCTTAGTGGCCATTTTGTTCCCAACCGCACGGCTGATTAAGGTATTACGCATACAGATAATTAGCGTTACTTAAGGCGGTCCAGCGAGACGCTCAGCAAAACGGTCGTGTCCGCACGCGCGGGGCAGATTGCCGTAGGAGGGTATCGCCATTCCGGTAGTAAATCTCGAGGAAAGTCGTCGCAGAGGCGGCACGCGGTTTTTCCTTCTCTCTCTCCTCCTCCCTTTCCCTCCCACCCGTCTGAAATCCCGCGGGAACCATGGTGTCCCGTCATCGCCGAGTGGAACCCAAGTATGGGTGTTTATCCCCTCCATTTTCCCGTCTTTATCAATCTTCTCGGGGGATGAGAAGTTTCTGGGTCTAAATGGTGACATGTAGGATTTGATCAAAGTTCTAAGCTCCTTTGGGATTAATTTTTTACCCTTCTCTCTCTCTCTCTCTCTCTTTCTCTCTCTCCCTCTATCTTTCTCAAATATATTTTGCATTTCTAAACGGTTGCAAAGGAGTGGATAATGTTTCTCTCCTTGAGATGCATTCCCTCTTGCTTCCTCGAGACACTGCCAAACACAGTGCGATTACCATGCTGATACTTTGTTCGTTCAAATCAACAGCTTGATGATCGCAGGCAATGCCCTTGATTCGAAGTACAATCCTCTCACAGTATGTTCGTTATGTCTATTTGGGCTACCTGACTACGTTTACGCTCTCTCGCTCTAAGTCCGCCTGTCTCTCTCGCGAATGCAGTTAGCAAAAAAAAAATACGCCCAAGTCATATAAAGGCGGGAGGATCCGCAATGAGCCGATGTACTCATGGAAGGCAGTTTCTATCCTTATAGGTGACACGTCCGTCCTTCGGCCCATCAGTCAGCGCGATGGACTCAAAGCGGTACGAACGCAGCGCCAGATCGAATAGCGAATCGCCACCTGCTCCACCCTCGCCTCCCATGTATAGCACAGGTTACACCACGACATATGACAGCCACAACAAGAGCAGAGCCGGTACGCGGCGTTCGCCGTCGCCCGTCATGGACCACCACCGGAGCAGTAGATCCTCGCGCAACGACTCGCCACTCCAGGAGCGGCGCAAGCGTCGGCGCAGCGGCTCCAGATCGTCCCCGGTGCGCTCCCACAGACGGTCCAGATCCAGCGACAGAGACCGGGATCGCGACAGAGAGAGGTCACGCAAGTACTCCAGAAGAGACAGATCGCGATCGAGATCGCGCGGTAGATCGCGCTCGAGGGACAAGCGACGGAGCCGCAGTCGTAATCGCAGCCGGGACAGGCACAGGTACAGGGAGAGCCGTAGGCACCACGCCAGGGCGACCTCCTACGAATCCGATGCCCTGGAGGAACACGGAGAGGGGACGGGAACGATGATGCGGCAGGCGGCCACAATAGCCCCGCAGCCGAATGCCTTCAAGAACGACGGTAGCTTTATGGAGATGTTCAAGAAGATGCAGGAGCAGATGCAGCCTGCCGTGCAAAAACCCACCACGTCTGTGCTGGAGGAAAAGCCGGTAGTGCCGCCACCGTTGATGGTGGGCAAGAGGAGAGGCGGGAGGATCCTAAAGACTGGCATGGTGGCGAAACCAAAGACAGAGCAGACAGTGGAACAGCCGAAGGACGCGTGGTCCCTGTACATGGCGGAAGTGAAGAAGTATCGGGAGGTTTGCTGCCAGGAGGAAGATAACACGCGACCGTTGGTCAAATAGTTTCGACGACGTCCCGTCTTTACATACTTTGGCTCATTACTTTTCTTCTAAGATATCTGTAGTTGATTGTTAAGCCTTAAAAAAAAGAGAGAAACGTGGAACAAATACTTCTCCTCAGAGGCACCTTTCGTTCATTTTGTATCCGCCGGGAGCTTTTATGTTTATTTAAGATCAGCGCTATGAGATCTCTTTGTTAACGAACTGAACGAAGAAGGGAAGAAGTGCCGTGAGAAACGGACTCATTTGTGATATAGTGTTGTGTGTGTTTTTGAGAGACGAATGGACGAGAGCGAGAGAGAGAGAGAGAGAGAGAGAAAGAAAGAGAGAAATAGAATTTACATTTAACGGGTAGATAAAAGGGGGAAGAGGGTAAAAAGAGGGAGAGAGAAGATGAAATGCAATACGATCCGTGCTGAAATTTAGAGATTATATAATTTATAGCTTGTTAAGCAGTGTCCTATATCGTCGCAATCATGACGAAGCTTCCTGAAGCGAGTATCACTGAGGAAACGTGGAGAACCGCACCGTACGATCCTAGGTTCCCTAATACGAACCAAACCAGGTAAAGATCAAACGATCTTGTTATCAATCAATCAATATTAATCGATTTATAATAATGATTGATTTTTTACATCTAATAAACACATTTTTGTATAATAAAGTGCAATACTATATATTATGCTTGCAAATTTTCCTTATTCGAGCATCATGTTAAAATGACTCGTCTATCGTACATGTATATTGCTTAATTATATTAAAATCTGTCAAACATTAAATATAAAAAATATTGCATCTGTAAATTCAAAATAATTTTTTATCAAGCATTAGTAAAACTCATAATTATCTAAATTATACTTTTTATGGAATAATACGCTACACATTGTATCATAAATTGTAAAGTGATGAAAGAAAATAAAAGATTTATAATTTCATCCTAGAACAATGATGGAGGCGTATTTGTATATTGCAATCATACTTGCTATTTAGAATAGGAATAGAGAAGAGAGTTGGCGAATGCTTCTAATCGAATCTGATAATCTGTAGATACTGTTACCAGAGCTACGTTGATTTTCAACGATGCAAGAAGAAGCACAACGAAAATTATGAAGCTTGCCAGTATTTCAAACGGGTCTTCACTTCAATATGCCCGAATGCCTGGGTAGAGAAGTGGAACGGACAGATCGAAGCGGGCACGTTCGCTGGCCGCATCTAGGATTTCCAGCGGTCGATATATCACATCTGCTTTTCATCTTAGTGAACTCTTCAAACAGTCGAACAGGATTCTAGGATCGTGTCATTTCCTGTTTGTAAAATAAGTCAATAATATAAATAAATTTAATGACACTTCAATCTTTTATCTCTCCCGTTGTATTAAGATTTCCTAGTACGTCTCAGCAGATAGGTTTTGTGTGCAGAATTTGCTAGTTACACTTCTCTCTTCTGATGACGATCACAACTGTAACGATAATTCAATTTTTGCGAATTGTGTAAGTCGAAATTTCATCTATTTTAATCTAATATATACATAACTCGCGGCACGTTTTAATAAAGTATAGCAATATTGTAAATCTATATAAAATATTCATTGTCAAGTCTCTGTGTCTTTGATAAATTTAACCCTTTCAATTTAAACAACGTTTTCTGTTCTTCGATTAATCAATGTTAATTGTTTTAATACGACATTCATTATAAATAAAACTTTATTAAGCAAATATTGCAGTCTTAAACAATATCGGGATACTGTGGCGCATCAATGTGTAATATTCGTGATAAATGTCAGTCAATAACAATAATAAAGTAACATAATTACGTGACATTGGATTGTATTGGTAACATTTACAAATTTGATAATAGTCGATTATGTGGCAATTTCCTGAAAGCGATTTCTGAGATCGAGCATTGAATATAAATAAAAAATTATGACATGAGGATATTGAAATGATAGAAGAATCTAAAAGACATTATAATTGTTCACAAGTATTGTTATCCATGTTTTGTGTGGCTTGATCAATTTTACACGCAAAGTTGAATATATGGACGCTTCAAAATCACTCACGGAAACCAATATAATTCAGATTGGTACAATATTGTTGCTTAATATTTATATATATATCTATATCTATATATTAAGTTGTAAACATAAATTGCAAGATATCAATGACATTCGTTATGTCACTTATTCGCCTTGGACATCGTCTCACTCTTCAAAATGTGTCGCTATGTTACAAATATGCTACAGAAGATGATCCTAATGATTTACTTAAATAAGTACCTACTTACGCACGATCGCACAATATACACCTAATTTATATTACTTACAAATATCTCAAGAGAAAGTCGTCATACGAAAATAAAGTTAAAGGGGAAAATACGGAGTGTCGTCAATGATGCAGGCCGGCCATCTTTATCTTCTTTGCCTGCTGGAGCGCTTGATCAGTCTCGCTGTCAGAAGACTCTGACTCAGTGTCGTTGTACCCACTCATGCCCCCTGATTCAGAGTTTGTTATTGGCTCACAAGGATCCATCAAGCCAGCGAGCTCGGCTTTTTCCAATGAACGAACTTTAAAAAGATAAACAAATTAGTAAGAGAAAAATATCCCAACGAATAATGTTCTAGCTTTGCTTAATTTTATTATCATTTTACAATTTTATTGTTTATTATCATAATACAAAAACTTGGCTATTTTACAATTAATACAAAATTATGATAAAATTAACAATTAATACCTTTGATGCTTGCTTGATTACATATTTTCTCTAACCGATTTTATTATAATTACTTTAAGTTGAAACATTTACCTCTTATGTTTCTATTCTTTAGTGAATAAAATTATATTAATACAATATCCTTTAATTAGTTGATTCATTATTCTTATTAATAATTATTTTATTTTTTTGACTTTATAAAAGTTAAATTATTACAAAACATTCAACCGAGAAAGATTAAAGCCCGACTTGGAACTTAAATTGTATGTATATATGTAACTGTATCAAGGAAAAAATCATTACTTTGATTTTCCAGTAGAGTATTCTGTCTTTTGAGATCATCGATATCTTGCTGATGTGACAGAGTTTTACGTCGCATGAATTGAATATATTCAGCTGCTTTCTTCAGGATTTGCGCCCTACTTGCCACTTTTTCCCCTTGCAGGGCCGGGACGCAATCTCTAAGACTGGAAAAACTGTCTTTGATGTGGTCCCGTCGCTTTCGCTCCAATGCATTGTGATGTGCCCTTTTTTCTGCCTATCATGAAAATAATCTTATAAAGTCATCATTTATTTATACATTATTTTATGCAACAATTGATTCAACAGAGACAACAGTGAAAAATAAGCTTAAATTTAATAATTTCAACCAAATTGTTTAATGTTAAAGAGGATGACCGATCTCGCTCTTACATGCTGCAACTCGTATTTTATATATTTACAAATTCTTTTTTCAAAATTTCTTGCAAATTATTTTCTAAACAAATAATGTCGAAACTAAAATCCTAATAAAATTTGTTTTTGTTATTCAGACTTTTATATTATTCACTCTATATATCCCATTTACTCTTTGTTTAAAATTCTTTCTGGAATTTCCAATCCACGATTATCTATACAAAACAAATCTTATGCCAATGGATAATTGCAATATGCCAACTTTTCTATTTCTTCTTTTAAGAAACTGCGTCAATCATTTCTGATAGAATACATTGTATTTAAAAATATTTCTTTAAACAAAGATATTTTTTCACATTTCTTCTAGTTTCTTGAAGCAAACACCCCTCTGATTCACACTACATGCCGCTTGTCAAATAAAAGATGTTTTCTAAAAGATTTTAATCTGAACTACTATTTGTATTGTAATACTTGTACTGCCTGGACTATTTGTATTGTCCATTTCGTCTCTTTATGTTGGAAACGAAAAGAAGAAAGATGATCAGTACAAGTTCAGGTAAAATAAATAGATCTTTTGTTCACAAAGTACACAGTACAAGTCAAAGATTTGAAAAACGACTGGAGATCAAAAGGGATTCTTGAGAAGAAACAGCCAGATAGTGATTCAGCAAAATAAATTGAAACGTTAACCGATTATTTATCCATCAAGACGTCTGTGTCAAACTACGTTGTATATAAATGTTTATAAAAGTTTTTGTAAATATACAAAAATATTGTGTGCGAGCACCGAGCACTTTTCAAAAAGTTCTCGCTCGTTCGAAATGTAAAACACCACACTGTTTCACACTTAAATAGATCAATTAATAGATAGAATCAATCTATCTATTGCGAATATAATTAATTCACTATAAATTGTAATGTGAAGAATATAATAATAGCATACATTACACTGGTTCGTGAAGAATAACGTAACAGTTGTCTCTATTGAAGGCTGAAAAGGCAAGGTTTCTTGCGATCATTCTGGTCGCACATAACTATCAGCAAACAACAACAAGCAATACTATTTGGCAAACATAACATCTACAGCATTAAGGAAATGAGGTTAGATAACATCGTATCCCAATACTGAGACAGCCATAGAACGCGAAAAGGAAATCGCGCGAAACAAGTCTCTCTCTCTCTCTCGGTGCACACAACACGGAGATTTTGATTATCGGCCACGGAGAAAGATCCGCCGATCGCGGAATCTCACCTGAGAGTAATATTGCGTGTTGTTGGAGTGCCTCAGTCGGGAATCCGAATCGTCGCCATCCTAGAAAGATGGAAGTTCGGTGAGAAATTCTAGCAAGGGGCCAAGCTCGCCCCTGTGTGCGCTACTTACGTCGCTTTCAATATCGATGTCCCGATCATCGTCACTCATCCTTGACGCACCGGAACTCCGAGAAAGAAAAAAAAATCACACCAGAATAGTGGTAGCGGCAGCGAAGACCGAGGACTCCGAGGAGTGCGCACTAGTTGACAACACACAGTTGCACACAGTGGAAGGCGTCAATCCAACTGCTGCGGCGCTCGGCGCTGCCAAGCTTGAGCCGCTCCGGTTCGGTTGGATCGTGTAGCACAAAATACAAGAGAAGGGCAGAACCTACAGAATTCCTGCAGGAGGCATTTGCTGCCACCTAGGTAACTGTCTCGTCAGTTAAAAAAAGTTCGCGCAACTGAATTTTTTTCTAAAATTTTGTAAAAGGATTTCTTCGTATTGATTGTTTTTCTTATAGTCTATAAATAATCGATGATATTGGTAAAAATAACCAAATTATCAAAACGTAACAAAATTAATAATTGTATATTACTTTTTACTATTATTATGTTATTTCGATTATTATGTAGTTTAAATTATTCATTAAATATATTTAATTGAGCGTATATACATGTTTATTATTATTATTATTATCTATTACTCCTTTTAAGTAATTATTACATTTTTTATTTTGCGAAAAAATCCTTAAAATATTATAATTATCTCTCTCTCTCTCTCTCTCTCTCTCTCTCTCTCTTTATATATATGTATATAACGCGGCAAAATTCGTTGATATATGTATGTATATACTTTGATAACGATGAATTCGTCACGAGCTCTGTGCGTGCGAAGTGTAATTCTCAAACACAGTCGCATATCAATAAATAAATGAAATCGGGTGTGTGAAGTTAGCACCCCAATATAAAAATTCCGTAGTTCTGATTAGAGTTCTAGCTTCCTTTTGAAGAGTTTTGAAGTACTTTATTAAAAATAAAAAGAGTTCCGGCGATTAACATAATTTAAATAACATTTAAAAATTGGGGTGCTAACTTCACACTCGATTTCAAGATCAAATAGTTCTGAATAGCTTAATTGCTTCGTTTTGTTATGCACTAGAG
>VBVR01006294.1:0-10541 GCA_011638315.1 Tetramorium parvispinum | reverse complement strand
CCACCACCACCACCGCCACCGTCACCGCCACCGCCGACGTTGCTGCCGCCGCGCCGTGCCAATGCTGCCACACCGTGCCGCGCCACCACCGCCACACCGTGCCGCGCCACATCGCGCTGTGCTGTGCCGCGCCGCGCCGCGCCGCGCCGTTCCGTTCCGTTCCATTCTGCTGCCGTTGCGATTAGGAGAAGCGCGACTCGAGCCGATTCGACACGCGGTCGGCGCTCCGTCCACGTTCGCCATGTGACACTGCTCCTCGCGACTTCACTTCTCAGGTGCACTCAATACCTCACATCTATGCGCCTCTCCATGTATCATCTCGCCGAGTATCTCGTTTCTCGAAGGGATGCCTTCAGAAAATTTTTCACGGTCGGCGATCATTGTCGCGATCTCTCACGGCACGCGCGCGCGCGCACGCAACAGGTACTGATTTAATAACGAATAATTGTATGACGAGGCACAGCAGACGTCGTGACGCGATGAATAGTCCCGGTCTTCGGGATAAAGTATATCTTATGGGAATATCTGGAGCTATGAGAATGGCGTTATGTGGGAATCGCGCACAAGAGCGGCATTATTAATTCGAGTAATCATAAAGTATATAAAATAACTAAAGCACACAGAACTCTCGAGACACAAATCATCAGATTCCCATTGTTTCCGTTGAGCTTTCGCAGCAACACGAGTTTGGATATGAGAGAGTTCATTCTGCTACGCCCTACGCGATCCTCCGCGAGAGACGACGATGGCACACTCGTCACGTACGCAAACGAAAGATCAATTTTTCAGGCACCGTCGCGGTACAATCCTGCCCGTCGACAGTTTCATTTCCTTTTCGCGTAGTTCGCGGTGCAACAGGTGCACGGATAACCGCTGGTTTCGACTCGTTCACTGATTACGCACGCCTTCGTTATCAATATTCTGCACCCCGCATCGTAGTCGCGTCTCGCGAACGAATGAGCGAGAAAGAAAAAAAAAAGAGATAAATCGAAAAGGTTAATCCGGCAGGCCACAAAACTCCAATTTACGACTCTAGCGAAATTTCTCCTAAAACGTAAAAAAAGTTTATGACTATACTTTCAATATACGAAATTCTTCGACAAGCCTAAAAGCAGGATCCATATACATTTTTCTTTACCTAAATATTTACCAAAATATATTTTATTATTCGCAA
Source organism: Tetramorium parvispinum (assembly GCA_011638315.1). Lineage (NCBI taxonomy): Eukaryota > Metazoa > Arthropoda > Insecta > Hymenoptera > Formicidae > Tetramorium > Tetramorium parvispinum. The sequence continues at coordinate 9,367 of VBVR01006294.1, read as the reverse complement.
TATAATTCAAATTTGCGAACATGAAATTTTCAAGAGGAATCTGCGAGCGAAGGTAGATCGATCATTACGCAACAGCAACAGGTACTCATTCGGGATGATTAATTATGGAGAAAGGCTACTCCGATCTCGCCCATGAGGAGTGGAGAGGGGGAGGGGGAGGGATGATATCAATAAGAACGAGTCGAACACAAGAAACGAGCGAAAGCGTGTAAGTGTATTGAGAAAAGGGAAGAAGAGAGCGGGAGAGTAGTCGAGAACGAATGCGCGAGTGAGCGAGGTTTAGTACATTTAAATGAGAGCCACAGGTAGCAGCATTATGCAGTACGTGCCAGCTACCCCTCAGGAGGGGTGAGTTAGATCATCGTGTGCCACGGGATCCTCCTGTGTCGTAGTCTGTTTCAACTACCCGACTGGCTTTGCGCGTCTTCGCACCTGTGGCCATTCGCGTTATTGTTGCCGCTAACTTCCTTCGTTTTCTTGTTCTTTATTACTCGCGCGTGCGAGGAAGCGCAACTAATTATCGCTCGTACGAGACGTATGCGAGTTCTGCGCTTCGAGCGTTGCGATAAAAAAAAAATAGTGGAAATACAGATGCGCGCACGATACTTGTCTTCCTCGCCTCGACTGATTCCACCAACATGAGAAAATTAAAGGAGCGATAATTGCCTATAATATGCTATTCAATTATCTAATAGAATAGCTTTACAACTATTTCAGCTTTTATTGCCACTTAATTAATGCTAGATTTTAATTATGATAGAATATTATCTTAGTTTTTATAATAGTAGCAGTATAAGATGGGCGGCTAGGCGGTTATAATAATTACTAATGTTATAAAAATAGTGAAATACAGATGCGTGCGCGATATCTTGACTTATCTTCCTCTTGTCGACTGATTCCACCAACATGAGAAAATTAAAGGAGCGATAATTTCCTATAATATGCTATTCAATTATCTAATAGAATAGCTTTACAACTCTATTTCTAGCTTTCATTGCCATTTAAGTAATGCTAGATTTTAATTATGGTAGAATATTATCTTAGTTTTATAATAGTAGCAGTATAAGATGGGCGGCTAGGCGGCTATAATAATTCCTAATTTTATCTAAACTTAAAAAGTTTTTTGTGACCTTCCGCTGAAAATGAGGTGTACGTGGGATGAGGAACCACTGGGATTTAAGCCCAGGATCCTTTCGTTATCATTCGCGTTAGCACAAAGCCACGCGTCATCCCATCTTATTTTTATAACAACATGAAAATTATTCGCACAAAAATTAATTCAAATAATGACACTGAATCTTTCACTTTTCAATCGTAAAAGAAATCGATATTATAGTTATGTTAGAAAAGCTAGATATATGTTAAAATATTTCACGACGTTGCAAACGAGCACGCGAATAATCTCGCGGTTCGAAAGAATTCCTACGAGAGAGGCATTCTCCAAATAATTTTCTACAAAGTGCAACAGTTGGCCGTGGCGTTTCTAGGTCGACACGGTAAAACTGAGGCCCTCTTAGCGTGCCGGAGAAACTCTTAGTGCGTGTCGGTGGATGCCCGTTATGTTCAAAATATCGCGATGTTTCGTGAGCCTTGTCTCGTCCACCGACCGAGCATCGGTTTCCGTGAAATCCGCGAAACATCACATCGACGGCTTTTATTGCGCGTCTTTTTTTATCGCCGCCACAGCACGCCGCCAGCAACTGCAAAGCTCTGTCGCTCGAGAAAGAAATTATGCATTCCGCGTGTACGCGGGTGTATATACGTTATCCGCGAACGGCCTCCGGAATTTCACTCGCCTCTCGTCCCCTTTCACCACTCCTTTGCCGCAAATATTCAGGAGTACGCGCGACTTGTCTTCAGAGTTCTTGAGCAAAACAAATCCGAAATCAAAAATGTGCTATTATAATTGCTTATAGAAAAACACGTTATATAAACGTATCGTTAAGTATGTTACAAGTGTGTAGAAATAAATCGTAGATTAATTAGATTAATTAAATTTTTATTTTCCATGACGCGTTGTAAAGTTATTCGCGTAGATTTATATAAGATCCTTATGTATCGCATTAGTACGTTATCGCACAGCTAATTCTGGTTGGTTGGTCACATATAACGAAAGGCCAGTCATCCGTCTTTTCTCCCCTTTTCGCGCTTTTTATCTTTCGCTGCCTGCCAACTTTTCGCGACGGTACTGGCACAACGGTGATGTACATACGGCCGATAGAAGACTCGCGCAAGGCGTGTAAATTCTCGTTCGTTACACGCGCCACGGTAGCTCGTTGCCACAAATGCCATCGCTTGTCATGGGACATGGACGGATGTGAGGGAAAACGAGGAGCAATAATAGGATCGCCTTTACATACCTATCGCTGAACTGACAGATTATGAATGACACTGCTTAAAATGCCGAAGACGTATTTCGTCGAAGCGCTCGTTCGACCGAAATGATATTGGCGTATATGATGCATATAACGGACTTTAACGCGTCACGTGCGCACGCACCCTTGCGTTTAGGAGTAACATCGAAAGCATAATACCGGCTAAGAACGGAAAAGATTTCAATATTGGCGACAAAAGGGCAGACTGCAGCCCCATTATTTTCTCAAACAGATAAACAGAAAAAGTTCCCGTAGTTGTAAAAATAAAAATAAAAATAAAATAGAATTGAATTAAAAATAGAAAAAATAAAATTGAAATGAAATTTTAATCTAAATATATATTGTATCTATAACAGAAGATTTTGCATAAGTTTTGCGGCAAAGTAAATACATAATATTTTATTTAAGTGAAGCTTTTCTGACCCATTTGGCAAAAATATTTAATACTCTTATTGAAGTAATTCCTTTGGTGACGTTTTTTAATCGTAATGTTGAAGGTACTAAATTTTGAGGAGGCTTACTCCATTCCACTTTTTTCTGTAGACAATAGGTCGTTTTCGCATAGAAAAAGAAAAGAACCGGCAGAAAAGAGTACGAACTTTGACATATACAAAAACAAGATTTTTAAAGATCCTATTTCTAGCTAAAAACTTTCAGCTTGGCCAGAAAGGCAAAATCAAAATATTCGAAAGTTTGGTATTTTTTTAAAATCATATTTTGACATAAAAAAAATATACAAAGTTGTTCGCGGATATGATGAAGATGATATGGTGAAGCTATTATTGAAAATATTTTGTTTATATATTATACAAGATAAATTGAGACGATGAGTGTAATTAACGTTGATATTACTAACGAGGTTTGATTTTCAAAGATACGTACATAATGTAATAAATATGAATATAAAACTTAATTAAAATATATTGATTTAAAAAATTGCAAGTTGTCTTAAAACGAAAAGAAAATTGCTTAATTTATTTAATTTATTCTGAAATATGCTATTCAATTTCTTATTATCTTCTTAGACAACCACTCTCGCGAAATTTCCTTTCTGGATCGTCTCGATCGATCGAGTCGCGGCATCATAATACACCCTTAATTCGATTTCGTGTACCCCCATTGTGTCAAATTGGATTGAACGCTGCCGTAAAATATTTGCTTAGGATCCGACAGGTAGCTCTAGCTAGTTTCCACTCCACGTACGATACACGGGAAAATTTTAGGGAAGAAGAAGAAGAGAGGGGGAGAAATGAGAGAGATGAGGGTGAGAGAGGAAGACAAAGAAAGGAACGCAGGAAAACGCAGAAAACAACTAACAGCCTAGTTCTGGTAACGTGAAAATGTTTTGCTACCTGAACATCTGCTTGCATAATTTAAGCGGTTCTTTCGGGACCCAACCCTGAAGGGGCCTGAGTGAGCCGGTTACACCTTGTCTCGTGATCAAAGCTTCACGGAAGTGCGAAAACATTTGTGTAAAACATCAGCACGAAATCGATTCTGTCCAATTGAGCGTTAAATGGCAATTTCCATCGCCCGCCTCTTTTTCTTTTCACGTTTGCTGACCTCACTTAAGTATCTTGTAGCATCTCATTCCATAACTTTATCATTTGTAATTACATTAATTACAGTAATTTAATGATACAAATTACTTTCAGATAGTTAATAGAAATTATTGTATAGAATATGTACAAAATTATATGAACTAAATCGACATAAGATATAGCAACACTTACATTAATCCATAAACTTTTTAGAAAAACATGGTCTAAGCAATTTTATATATTATACGAAGTAACAAAATATGACCTTTACTTTCTTAATTTTAATATGTATATATTTGCTATGTAGCGGGCGAGTTAAATTAGCTGTGACGCTTTGAAAAAGTTCATTCGAATTCCAAATAATCTTCTCCTCTTTCCTCGCCCTTCCAGCCAACTATCGATGGGAACAACGTTTACAACAGTGGACAAGAAAACATATTTACATACGAAATCCGTCTGTAGAGCCAAAAAGAGAAATGCACAGTATACATAACGTGCTCATGAGTGTCACCAGTGGAAAGCCATGATAATAGGGAGTGCACACAAAACTAGGTGGGTTATCTTTTTCGGGTCATTACATTTGAAATTACAATCGCATGAAATTACTAATCGTTAATGTGTCGAAACTCACGCCACAACGAAACGAAAAATAGAATTCCAGTTTAAGATAAGCGTTTCGATGATCTTCAACAACTAGCTGTTCATTCAGAAGCGTCCAATACAGATACTTTGGAATCTATATAGATCTCAAAGTCCGTAAAAAAGACCATTTACAGATACCAGCCAGCGTTACATCGTACTGCGGGATCTTCGTTAATCGAACACGTTCCGAACGGTCGTCAGAAGCGTGGAGCATGACGCGTAAATTTTTTTCCCGGCTTCCATCGACGACCCAAAAACCTGTCAAAATTTCGTTCCGTCCATTTTCCGAAATATGCGCGAAGCCCGAAAATGCCGCGCGAGTGCACGCGCGAAATTCGTGTGAATTCGATCATCTGTTAAAACACAGAGCGACGTGCGACAATGTTGGGCCATCGTTGTGACTCGATTACACGCGCGTACGCGCACATACGCGCGTATACGATATATCCGCCCTTTAACGATCGTCGAAATAAAACGCATGACGATCTCCACGAATCAGCATGCGCTCCTTGCCGGGGAGTCTCTGTGTGCAAAAACGAATATTTAGAACGTGTCGTAGGTCGCGGTGGGCATAAAAAAAAAAAGAAAACAGGGTGGGAACGCCACGTCACCCGTACGTGAATGGAGGACGTTAACCGGCGTAATTTGGTCGCTTTTATGCCCGAAATGAATATTTTAATATTTTAATATGAAATACGCTATGAGGGATTTTATGGTGCGCTATAGCTTTTCCCTATTGTGGGTATCTGCCCTCGTGGAGGTAAGGAAAGGGGGGAAAAAAAGGGCAACGCGCGCGTGGAGAGAAAGCAGTGAGATTTGGCGAGCTCAGAGAAGAGGGAGGTAGAGCGATACGAATAGTGGGGACAGGGCTCGAGAAGACAGAAGGAAGGGATGCCACGAGTGCCGTTCAAGGGAACAGGGGGGATTGTCATATAGTGAACAGAACTGCAACGAGATGGCAGCAGCTCGCAGCTATACCATCGCAAAAGAGGAAAACTTCGTAGAACATCCCTTCGAAGGGGTTGCTCGAGAAAGGCATATATGCTGATAAATATGGTGACATCTATGAAACGGATCGTGAGTTTCGACGGTGACTTTGAAAAGGAAAGCCGACGCTTCGAAGATAATACATTTGTCTAGTCTGATAATTTTAATAGCGTTACATTCATAATGGTACGTGATAAATTAATCCCTCCTTCCGATATAAATCGCAAAAAATATAAAAAACTTAAAAACATACAAAAATATGGTTCGTGAAATTATTAAACAATATTAAAATAATAAAGATGCCTTAACTTCATTAATTACATTTACATTCAGTTATGTAAATTAGTGATATAGATTATATAAATATTTCTTCATTCATGTTTCAATACTTTTGAGAAAAATATCCAAATCATATTTTTGTCTGAATTTTTTCTATCCATTTCTATGTCTTCTGTTTCTTTTCTTTTTGATCTTTCAAAAGTTCAATGACCCATCACTACGTGATTAGAACGATTTTTCAAGCCACATGTCAAGATCTCGATCGTGGCGAAGGGTCGTGAGCTTCCTCCCTCGTCGTGAATTTCCACTTTAAAAAGTTCGATCTGCCACAGAGCGCAACTGTTAGGCCGCTCGGAAGGAGAATCGATAGCTCGCGCGTGCAAGGATATAAGGAGCGCGAAGAAATATGTCAGTGGACGGGGGAGAAGAAAAGCGGGCGATGGTTTTATTTACTGCCGTCGGTCCGTGATCTGAATTTTTACGATCACGGCCGCCGAACTCGGGCGCGAGTCATTCCCGCGATGACGTCACCACGTCGACCGGATACACAGCATCCACACTTGCTCCAGATCACTGACATCCTATATAAGTGTAGGGTATATAAATTTCGAGTGCTATCGTCGAGATAGCTATTTGCAAAATGCTATAGCTATAGTTTCGTAAACATTTATGGAAAAATAGACAGTTTTTTCAGAGGAAATCTTGATGATAATAATGTTTGACAAGTTAATAGTTACGTTCAACGTTAAATAAGTCTTTCGGCTACAAATTGATATTCGACCCTTCATTACGTCGGACATTCACGGCAATCGCAGGTCCACAGCCGAGATGCTTCGAATTAACAGATAATTCGTGGTCGCCAGATAAGCGAATGCTCAACTACCTCGTCCCAGTGTCCAGCCGGGCAAACGGATGGAAATTCCCGACGGACGCAGAAAGGTGCCGAGCTGTTCGTTAAAGCGTCATGAGGGGTCGAGGAAGAGATGTGGGCCGTGGAATAGATTAGGCGTCTTGGATTCGATTATAATCGCCGGCGGATCGAATCGGTCTCGACTAACTTCGTCGACCGCGGATCCTTGGCAGAAGCGAACGAAACTCGCACGGGATTCGCTGGTCTGGTAGACCTCACGCCGTACGCGAATTTGCGTTTGAAATCGAGAAGCGGAAGGGATCTCTCGTCGAGCTCGAGCTCGACGCTTTCTCAGACGCGGACTATATGATCCTTGCACTCTAAGGACCCGCTAACTGCGGCGGAAACTTCGACGCTCTGGGTATAGTTGATTAAGGAGACGATAAGCGCCGCGCTCGAGCTCTTGCCTAATGCAGCGAGCCAGCAGTTCGCGACGTTACCGCTGAAAGTTAGCGCGCGTATTCGCTCGTCGATACTGTTTCCTTGATCAAACGATGTAACCATAATATTAGGATAATTTGCTACGGCCTTATATTCTTAATATCTTGTATCTAAAATAATTATCAAAAATAATAGCGAATAAAATGTGAATACACAAAAGCTTGGGAATCTAAAAAAATAATAGTAGCAAAATTATAAATATTCGGTAGAAAATATTGATAAAATATTATTTTAATAAAATGGTTTTTGACGATTAAATGTGACTATAGTACAAAGAGTACTAAGATGAAATACGCAAAAAAGTACTAATCGAATTGTAACAAGAACGTTAATCAATTATCTTCGTCATAAAGAAATGCAAGATCAAAGTGTGAAGTATTTTTTTCGCGTCTGCAGCGCGTCGAAAATTACTATAACAGCGTTTCGATTCTTGGTTCTAGTCGCGGCAGGAATTGCGAGAAGAAATCATCCTTCGTCCGTGCGCAGCCCCGAGGCTGCACCGTCCTACCATCCCCCACGAAAACGGAACCGCGGCAACAGCACGGGCAGCCGACAGTCTCGCGAGAGATAACGATCGAAGCCTGAAATATGCACCACGCCAATTTACCGATCGAAATTATTATTAAGAGGTACCTGTGGTCAGGAGAGAGCCCGAGGAATGGAGCCCCTCGGTACCCCTGGCACCGCCGTCGACACCGACGTACCGAAACCTGGCTCCTGCTCCTTTTGCACCATCAGCCTATAATATTCGATGTGCGAAAATCGGAAAGTCGGGAGAGGGGCAGGAGAGCGGAGAGGGAGAGAAATTACAAGAGGAAAGGAGAATGAATAGAACTCGACGATCGGCGAACAAAAGAAGAAGGAGAAGAAAGGGAGAATATCGTGCCCTCGTGGCAGGGATCTATACCGCTTATGAAATATATCGTAAAGTTTCGCGAAGGTAAGGTGGAGAGGGATGGTGGGTTGAGGGACGTTCGAGAAGGCACAGTCAGGAAGGTAGCAGCTTCGAGACGAAACGAGCAGAAAAGAGAATGAAAGAGAGAGAAAGAGACAAGGAGAGCGAAGGAGAAGGAGAGACTGGAGGCTAAGCCTGTAATCATGAGATTGCCAGGAGCTACTGCAGCTGATTGTTATCTTGTATCTACACCCACCACTTTATCGCCGGCCATCTTATTACCCTCGACATATTGACGTCACGCACGTACACGAAGGAGCGCGTACTCTCTATCTACTCCCTCTATTTTGCTCTTTTTTCCTCCGTCTTCATCCCCATTGAATGCTACGTATCCTGGATTAGAAAATTGGGACCGCGAATCCCTCCCAAAGCCGCCGGGCCCAATCAAACTCTATAAAAACTAATAAAATTTAAACCTATGCTTCGTACAAGTAATTTTGTTTACCATTTTGTTTCCATTTTTTAATTTTTAGAGTATCTCTCTGAAAAAAATCAATATTTCGAAAGATAGTAATCATTATCAGTAAAAAAGTTAGTATAAATATCTAAATTCCTATTTCGTAGTTTATAGATTTTAATTTCAAAATGTATAAATTAAACATTATCGAATAGTAATATCTTAGAATTTATTATAGCTGTTATAATTATATCTGAAGGATCCGTTCTCTTGCACTTAACTGCGAGTTGCATTCTTTTAGTTTTTCGATTCTGTATATTGTCATTATCGTCGGTTATCATTACTCGCGATTATTCTTGTCCTCATAGGTAGCGCATCGATAAGACGCTCCCCCCGATCATGATAATTAATTGGTAAACAGGCGCCGATAAATTCAAACAAACGTAGTAGGTTATTACAAGTCGGATCCCTTGACAACTTGAAGACACCAATTCTTCTTAACGTCCTGTGCGCCCCCGGTAATGGCGACTATTCAATTTGTTTTATGAAGGTCTGATCAATATAGAATTGATCGTTTGATAAGAAATGATAAGATTCCGAAGTCGTTGAAGATATCTTTCTCAACGATATCTCTCGTAACTTCACAATTTATAAATTATTACTGATTGAACATTTTTAAAATTAATGTAATAACTAAAATAAAAACTGAAAATAATATAATTTTAAAAAAATACTAGCAAAATTTTGTTAATATTCATCGGAGAGCGTGAAATTATTAATTTATCTATCATGATGTCACCGAAAATGGCTTAAGCCATTTTCGGTGACATCATGATAGAT
>VBVR01006293.1:0-10546 GCA_011638315.1 Tetramorium parvispinum | reverse complement strand
AAAATAACTGTTTTCTTTTAATACATTTAAAACTTATAATGTGTTTTACATGACAGTGTTATATTTCATACATCTTACAAATGTGTATGCATTTTAACATGTATCAATTATATCAAATTAATATAATTACACAGTCACATGTATTAAAGTAACACAAACAACCGTATTATTTAAAAATTACACATAATAAATGTGTTAAATTAATACACCTGGATTTGCAGTGTAATTTACGTCTCACGTAGCATATTCCTTCAATATTAAAGCCGATTTATGGCCGGTTTTTCAAACGTCTTGGTTAGCTAATAATTAAATTGTACGTTTGTCTTCGTTTTATCTTCAAATTTGAATGAACCAATTTGAATGAAAAATTCACTTAACGAAACAGAGAAAACATCATTCTTTGATCGAGTAAATTATTCACTGAGAAAAATAACCATCGGATAAACAGATTAAATAGTGTATCCGAATGTTAATTTTGTTATCCGATCAAAGATGGATGCCTTTAGCAGATGAAATGTAGTAACCGATGACATAATCCATTGAATTTATGATATATCCGATCAAATTCTTCATCGGATATACAACTTAATCGAATACATCCGTTTATTATTATGTAATTGGATTATCCAATTAAATAGGCTTCGATATTTTTCTCAGTGTTCATTTTGAAACGAGTAATATTCCTCCATTCTAATTTAAAATTAATCGCATTTTTTAGTGAAAAGTAAATTTTCACTGTTTACAAGTGGCACTATTTTCATTATCGTTTGATATGAATAATCATTCATTTTGAATTCGATTGCACTCTAAGAAATTTTGATAGTACATACCTTTAGCGAGAGCTCGCTTTTATCTCTCATTGAGATCCGCAGGGGGAAGAGTAGGTGTGGAACCAATTAATCTCCCTCGACTCCCTCTGATTTCGCTCGACTTCCCAGGAGACGCGCACTTTTATCAAGCCGACGGTACTTGACCCATTTCTAGCGACGCCTCGAATTTCCTCGCCATTTCCAGTATGACTCGTCGTCTTTCTCACTTGTATCGTGCCGCGCGATTTTGAGGCTCGCCAATTCGGCGAGACAGTTCATCAATTATTGATTGTCAATAAAATTTCTTTCTGCTAACGTTCGTCAAAATGAAGCTGATCGCATTCTCAAAGCCCGATTGTCCATCTCTGTCCTTCCGACGGAAACTGACGAGCCGTGCATTTTCTCAAGTACTCCACTTAAGAGTTAATCTAATTGTAACTGGTATCGAAAATGTAACAGTTCAATAAACGGAGAAGTCACTTCTGTGAATGACATCTAATCCGCGTTGTCTCGACTCGCAATCGAAGCGAACGCGTCAGTCATTTCTGGGAACACACGAACAATCCTTCGCAGTCGCCTTTTCTCCCTATCGAGATTCAACTCTCGGCACATAATTCACGGCATAATTAATAATAAAGACAATTTAGTCTCTTTTATTTCAATTGAACGCGAACACGCAACTGACTCACTGACTCGGCGTAAAATTAAAACGTTAATCTGCCGATTCTGCAATCCCCGTCTCCTGTTTCTTGTTCGGAATATCACTGTGCAATCCGATACAGCCGTGATTAATCCCTCTGGATCACGCTAAAATAAATTTGTCATCTCATGCAACTCGAACACGATCGCCCATCGCTCGGCAGAGAATCTATTCTCGCCTGCACGAAGAATACGCTTTTCTCTAAAAAATATACGATACTCCGTATACTTCGCGATTGCGACGCGATTCTTTTCCTCCGGTGAGTCAAACGTCGTTCCCCGACGGCAGCCCTTTTCCCACCTGCCGCGCTCCGATCGGCCGAGATCGGACACGCGCGGCGCGTTTCCTTCGATTTCGAGCTTCTCGGAGAAAAATCCGCTAAAATCTGCGCACCTTATGCGATGCAATTTCCACGTCGGCACGTGGGCACCATTTGCACAGCGTCGCGCGTATTTGGCCGTACAACTGATGCACTAGATGCACCGTGCATCCGCTGGACCCTCTGCCCCCTTTCGCCCGTCAGGGACCAACAGCCGCGAAGCGATTCGATAGTTCCCGCCTTCGCTGTCCTCCTCGCACTTTTGCTCATCTCCCTTCCTCCTCTCTCTGTCTCCGATTCTTTCGCGTCATCGGCCCGATGTAACACGCGTTCACAGACACCATATATGTCTACTTAGTCATCTCGCCGCCTACCATTGATGGAATCGCTAATGATATGTCAGTTGTCACTTTCCATTGTATTCGCTGTATTCTCGGTTATTTATCATTTATTCCCTCGGTGAATAACACATCCGTAGCACGGCGCGGATGAAAGACTACTCTCGCTCTCGCCGACGCTTCTCTCGAGATTCTCTCTCTTTCTCTCTATCATCGTCCCTCTTCAGTAGCCGCGTCAGGTACTCTCGGAGATGGCAACGCACACAGCTACGATTTCCACCTATATGTGCTTAGCAGAGTAACAGCGTGTGCCGAGATAACGCCTCTCGCTTCCCATTGGCAGCCTCCGGCTCTTCGGCCACACCCACGTGGCATCTCTCTATCCCCTCTACCTACAGAAATGTGGACTCTTCGTGTTCCTCACCATCCTCCTCATCTCCTCAGCCGGTGGTCCTGCTCTTCCGCAATGTCGTCGCACGAGTATCTTCCCCCATTTCAGGCGTAAATTCATTCCAGCATTCATCCGCGTGTATCGTTTGGCCGTATTGTGTCTTGTCAATTCTTGAACTCATATGAAACATTTTTGTATACGTAAATAATGCTGCGCGATCACTGATTGGAATAAGATTTAAAATCTAAAAGGTATATACTAATCAGTGATTGCGCAACGTTATTTATGTATGTAATCGAGGGTCATCAAATTTTAAAAAGAAGATCCGCGTGTATCGCAACGTGCGCAAGAACATAAAGAATGAATACGAAATGGGGAAATCACTTTGTGATTTCCCAAATAAAATATTACATATTTCTAACAATATTGTTATTATTGATGTAAATAATATTTATAATATTTTATTCCAAAACATAACAACAGATGGTTCGGAAGTAGCACTATTCAGTTTCAAGGTTCAGTATTCACCGTTATGTTATTTCTCCTTTTGTTGCACGTTCTTTGTTCACGATCACGTACAGAAGATTTCATAAATCACGAAGCACCTTTTACAATGCACTTGTACATCACATTTACCATAGAACAGTACTTGAATATAGACATTTTCGAATAGACAGGTACTTAATTTTTGGAAATAAAAAAAAAGCGTATCCCATCTGGTCAATAGATCGAATCTTCGAAGTCTCACGTTCGAGTAATTACACACTGAGAAAAAAGTCCGATTAAAATTGATCGGAAAATCCGTTCAAAAGATAACAAACGGATATTACCGATCACTTTAATCGGAAAAAACCGATCAAAGATATCCGATCAGAAAGTTCCGATTAGAAAATATCCGATCTAAAATATCCGTTTGTTACATTTTGAACGGAAAGTCCGATTACATCAAATCCGATATTACACGATACACTTCTTCTTCTTAAAGCTGGCCTGGTCTCTCGTTGAGACCAATATGGCCATAAACGATCTGTCTTAATGTATACAGTAGCAAACATTAAAAGGAAACACAAAACTGGAACTGAGGATAACAAAAAGCGGTTGATTGCATTAGCAATCTCCACACATTTTTCTTCGTGATGAAACACGTTCGAAAACGTTCACGGTTACCCGTAATTTTGAGGTACGATACGACACGAGGCACAAGGCACGAGACAATAAAGTACGAATACAGACTTGTGCATATTACCGATAACTATCAAGATGCACATGCGCATAATATTTCCGATATATTTTAATCGGATAAAGTACATTAGATTGGACATTCACACATTCACACAAGATCGGATAAAATATATTGTTTTTATCCGATCAAATGCAATGCCCGATCATATTGTATATCAATTTAAACGAATAAATAAATCGCGACTCATTATCCGTTCATATTTCATTGGAAACTACATTTCATCGGATAAAGGCATCTATCATTTTATCGGATAGTTTCAAATCCATTCAAAATCGATCGGATAAGATGTTCGAACGGTTTTTTCCGATTAGAACTGTCGGATATTTTTCTCATTGTCTGTATAGAGATATATTAACAAGTGTAGAGAACAAAAACAGTAGAAAACGAAAATTTCATACTGTTCCCATTGGTTCTTTAGAATTGACCATCGATCAGTTTTACTTTCAAAAATCTGTACTCCATATGTCTAACACATGTAAAAAAGCTCCTAAAGGAGTACACTATACGTATAGGCAGCCTTCCTGATTTTCTCCCGATTTTCCCGAATAGAAATCCTACAAGAATTTTCAAACTCATCCAAGTCTGCACTTGCTACGGAGGTAGAGCACTTGCTAAGGAGATAAAGCTTAAAATAAAAATATCGTCTTTCACAGCTTGCCAACGGTAGAAATTTATAAATAAAGGAATTTATATTTTAATAATATTTATTTTACAGATTTTCTTATAATAATAATATTTATATGCATGAATTATTGAATTAAATTCATTTTTTAATTTCTAAACTGCGTAGCTAGTCCCGAGTAGAAATCGGTCTGCAATTAATTTGAATATAGACACTATTCATATTTTAAGCGCAGACTGCAGCTGCGTTTCGATATTCACTGCCAGTACTAAAAAACTATAGTACGTAACATAAACTATAGATTTTCAATATTGACAGTAAATATCGAAACGCAGGCTGGGAAGAGTCTGGAAAGTCTCATAGAGATTTCTACTCGCGAAAAATGAGAATCGGCAGGCCAATTATAATTTATTCTACTGTATACATAACGTCCGCGAGAAGCAATGGTGATATTTCAAAGACACTATTTTTATTTTAAGCTTTATCTCCTTAGCAAGTGCTCTACCTCCGTAACTAGTGCAGACTCGAATGAGTTTGAAAATTCTTGTAGGATTTCTATTCGGGAAAATCGGGAGAAAATCAGGAGGACTGCCTATACGTATAGTGTACTCCTTTAGGAGCTTTTTTACACGTGTTAGACATATGGAGTGCATATGTTTGAAAATAAAACTGATTGATGGTCAGTTCTAAAGGTTCTACCCGTAAATAAACGGATAGAACAATGGAAACAGTATGAAATTTGCTACGGAGGTCCGTAACAAATTTCATACTGTTCCCATTGGTTCTTTAGAATTGACCATCGATCAGTTTTACTTTCAAAAATCTGCACTCCATATGTCTAACACATGTAAAAAAGCTCCTAAAGGAATACACTATACGTATAGGCAGCCGTGCTGATTCCCGAGTAGAAATCGTACAAGAATTTTCAAACTCATTCGAGTCTGCACTTGCTACGAAGGTAAAGCACTTGCTAAGGAGATAAAGCTTAAAATAAAAATAGTATCTTTTTGTTTTCACTTGTTAATATATTTCTACACTGACAATGAGAAAAATATCCGGCAGTTCTATTTTACGCAGACGATATTTTATTGGCATATTATTGAAATTAAAGGCCGGCTTTTCCAACTTCTTAAAATGCAATTCTATCTATAGTTTTAAATTCTTTATTACTTGAATTTTAGATTCTATTTTGAAAATAATACATATCTGCTGCAACAGTTAGAACTATTAAAACTTTTTGAAAATCCTAGTAAATTAGTTATTTAATGCAAGATTGTCGTCAGCTAAAAAACATAAAGAAAAAAATATTTGTTTTTCCTTCATTTAATTTAATAAGAAATCCATTATTACAGAGATTTAATATTTGATCAATTACAAAAGAAAATATTTTTTGGTTTCTTAATTTTTTTATGATCCTCATATCTGTTTTCCTCACTCCATTTTTTTGAACACGTAACGTGATAGAACATTTTTATTTGTGGATTCGGATTCAGCGCACAAAAAACTACAGGAAACCATTTTTCTTTTTCAGACCGCAGAAAAATAGTAAAAATTTGCAGGCCTGTGTTATTGATATTTCTATGTCATTAAAAAATAATATCAATGGAAGAATAATTTTATCGCCTTTTGCTCGCACTCCAGATTTCATCGTAAAAATTGATATTAATTCAAAATTAACAATTATTTTTCGTAGATTTGAAATAATTGAATCAGAAACTTTACCTCTAACCTCTAAAAACTTTTTCAAAACTTGTTTTATAAGC
Source organism: Tetramorium parvispinum (assembly GCA_011638315.1). NCBI lineage: Eukaryota > Metazoa > Arthropoda > Insecta > Hymenoptera > Formicidae > Tetramorium > Tetramorium parvispinum. The sequence continues at coordinate 4,361 of VBVR01006293.1, read as the reverse complement.
ATATTAGAGTCATTTCCCCGCGATAAACTTTTAACTTTGTTATATTTATTAATATTCTCCAACTGAATGCATGTGTTTATAGTAATTTAAGATGGCAATAAAGTTTTTTTCTAAGTAATTTAATATTAGATATTCTGATTTAAAATCATTAAAGACATGCTCAATTTTTTTCACATTTTTGCAATTTTAGAATTGTTTATGAAATTATACCGACAGAATACATGCGTTCGGTCCTTTGTCGGTCGATTGACTTTGGATAGTACAAGCGATAATCTACAGATGGCGTGTTTATCTATGCACTGCTACATAACCTCTCAGTGAGCGGTTGTAATATTTTGACGGACAGAATAATACAGAATTACTCCGAAGATTTATATTAACAAGGGGAACCTGTGCAGATATCTAATAACAGACACACTTAAACTTCGCGAAAAAAGGTAATATTTGTAACAGTGAATGAATGCATCGGGCGTATTGTCATAAATTATTAGAATTTTATTATCAAAGATGAGCGACAAGCAGAAGGTCCTTCTTTGCGGGGACGTGGAAGGACACTTCAAGTTTCTGTTCACCAAAGTAGACGCTATCAACAAGAAGAGCGGCCCATTTGACTTTTTGTTGTGCGTTGGCAATTTCTTCGGCGCGGACAATTCCGAGTTGGAGCTGTACAAGTCCTGTGAGAAAACCATCCCGGTACCGACGTACATCATCGGCCCCAATCGGGAGTCGGATCTGCAGGACTATCCCGACGAGGACGGATGTGAAATCTGTCAGAATCTCACGTATCTCGGAAAGCGTGGTCTGTACACCGCCAGTTCAGGCCTCAAAATAGCGTATCTCAGTGGAATTGAGGGGGCCTTGTCTGAGACGAAGGCCATTCATTTCGACGAACACGACGTTATGTCCGTCAGGAACAGTTGCTTGAAGGGGCAGCCGAGTTTTCGCGGCGTGGACATTTTGTTGACGTCCCCGTGGCCAGAAGGTGTAACCATGTTTGACGCTAACCAGCCGGCATGGAAGTATAAGGGTTCTAAATTAATCACCTGGCTCGCTACTCATGTTAAACCACGCTATCACGTCTCGGCTATGGAAGGAATCTATTACGAACGGCCGCCGTATCGGTAAGTCTTTAATCCAGGAAAATTTCTGAAATGTAGAATTGCTGTGAAAACGTCTCTTTGTTATAGCAATCAGAACCAGGGTGACGGAAGTATGGAAATAGCTACCAGGTTCATAGCACTTGCATCGGTACTGAATGACCAGAAGAAGAAATGGTTGTACGCGTTGAATTTAACTCCCGTCGACAGAACCAGATTGTCAGATCTAATTATGAAAACGACAGACGAGACATTGAGTCCGTATCCGAAATCTATGCTGTCCGACGATCCAACTTCGCAGAAGCAGGCTCACACGCAGTTTTTCTACGACATGGATTCGAAGGATAATGCGAAGAGATCACGGCATCAGAACAGTAGTCACACTAAGAAGACAAAGCTGGAGTTTGACCAGTCAAAGTGCTGGTTTTGTTTATCCAGTCCGGTGGTGTCCAAGCATCTGGTGATCTCCGTTGGCACGGAGATCTATTTGGCATTAGCAAAGGGTGGTCTGGTAGAAGATCATCTTTTAATTCTTCCGATAACGCATCATCAGAGTTTATCGATTCTGCCGAAAAACGTGAAGGAGGAGATGGATCTCTACAAGAAAGCTGTAACCAAATACTACGAGAGTACCGACAGAGTACCTGTGTTTTTTGAAAGAAACTTTAAAACGTCTCACTGTCAATTGCAAGCGGTACCTGTTCATAAAAATCAAGCACCCGCACTGAAGGAGATGTTCGAGGTATTTTTCAGTTATTTTATTTTTTATTAAAGTTTGTCTAACCTATCTTTCATTTTGGTATCAAATGTCGAATTTCTGTTCCCAGGAACTGGCCGAATGTAACAATTTCAAAATTTCGGAGCTGCCACAGCACACGGATTTACAGCAGATTGCTAAACCTGGTGTTCTATATTTTTATGCAGAATTACCGGATGGAGAAATCTTGTATTATAGAATTAAAAAAGACTTCCCATTACAATTCGGTAGAGAAGTATTAGCATCCGATAGGATATTAGATATTAATGATAGATCCGACTGGAAAGATTGTCATATGAGTCAAGAAGAAGAGTCTGAGTTAGCAAAGAAAATTAGAAAACAATTTACTCCGTTTGACATAGATACTTGAAAATATCCATACTATTTATGCTTTAAATATAATACGTATACGTTAGTGTATATACCTATGTAGAATACGTAATTATAATTAAAATTGTACAATTTATTTTTTATTTTAATTTTTATATGCTTTTAATGTCTAAAAAAATGTATATAGTTAAAAGATATAAAGACTTATGGCATCACGGTATAGAATTATGGCACAAAAATTAATTTTAGATTAAAATTATTGACTATCCTAATGTATTATTTGCCTGATACTTCAATTCATAATCGTTTGGAGTCACCGATGGATCTAATCCACTTTGTTTCATTTGAACCGCAATGTCGAGCAAATAATCGTAACATTCCGTCCTGTAGAAAGAAAAAGAAGAAATTTTAAAGCAAGGATCGTTAAATAAATTTCACTACAACATACGACAGTAAAATAGCTTACATAGTTTTTGTCTGTTGCCAAGAATCGCCCCACACATAAATTCCATGCCTGCGTACCAACACCGCGCAAGTCTCAGGATAACGAATAATAGTTTCATCTAAATCGTCCCTTAAATCCTTCTCAAAGGGAGTATTTTCTATGATCGGTATTACCAACTCCTCATCGTAACGATACGCTCTACCCTCTTTCTGATTCCATATGCCTGCATAAATCAAACAGTTTTACATCATCAATTAGAAATCAATTGTAAATAGATTCGAAGAGACGATTTAAATGTATACCTTTTATCATCTCCAGATGGGTGAGTCTGACTTCTTTCCCAGGCCACAATAGTGTTGCCATCACAGCAAACTTGGAATGCGTATGGATCACAGCACCTGCATGTCTTCTTAAATACGCGCACATAAATAGCGGGGTGCACTGCGACTTCTTCAGTTTCTTTTCTGGTGGAGGCAATTCCAAATCTGTTCCATTGATGTCTTGGACGAACATGTCATTGGGCACCATACGCTCCTTTTGTACTCCAGAAGGAGCTATGTAGATCTTATCCCTATAAATCAGAAATCTCAGTAAATGTCTATACTTTTAATAATAATTTTATAAATATAATCAAGCGTCTAGGACAAGTATTGCAGATATTAACGCATATTTTATGGAGATACCGCCACCAGTACCAGTCACCCATCCGAGATGATAAAATTGTCGACACAGCTCTGGAATAAGATTTCTTGGATGTTCCTGTATAAAAATGATAGATACTATTAAACAAAACATCGCACTAAAATTTCATAAGATTTAATTACGACGTTCATTATTCATTAATACATGAATAGTGTGACCACTTTAGAATAGATTCCTATAAAAGCGTCGCAATTAAAGATATTCGTTGATTTAATAAAGAAAACTTTATAATTGAATTCCTTAAGAAAATTTATATACTACAATATTCATAAATGTGCATTATACTTTGTCGTAGTTGGCATCGTAAGCTTCTGACGACATCTTGGCTCCTGAAACCACTGGAAGCCAAGAGATCGGAGCAACGTATTATCTATCAAAATAAAGTCGTTATCAAACATATGTCATATACGAGATAACAGGGCAGTCGATAATAGAAAATGGATACATACCTACAATCACTGTATTTTCAGAAAGGACCCTGCTGAGCGGCCATCCTGGCCTTTTTCGTGGGACCGATCGTTGGCCAAGTATTAGCGCCAAACGTGACGGTAGAACTACGTAGCCACATTCATTGTCGATAAATCGCTTCCGTGCATGCTGTGTCGCCGTGCAACATCCACTTTTTGTCCATCCACGTTTGGCACGAATGCTAGGTCAACGATCGGTCCCTCGAAAAAGGCCGGGATGGCTGTTCTCAAGCTACTCTCTGCAATTATTATCGAAACTATTATTATTATTGTTATTTTATTATTATCATACCCGTAGTAATTATATATTTTATTATTAATATCAATAAAAAATAAATTGTGCTACCATCCGTAGCGATAAACTAGAGATCGCATTGAATTATCACTAAAATCAGTAGTTTTTTTTCCTTTGTTTTTTTTTTACGAGGGTAGGGGAATGCACCTTACGCACGCCCACTGGCCGTCACAGTGGGGAGTGTGGGACTCTCGGGTTTGTCGATTCTAAAAGATCCACAAACCCGATATACCATCACTAAAAACCCCCTCCCTTCGGCGTCCCGGAC
>VBVR01006292.1:0-10547 GCA_011638315.1 Tetramorium parvispinum | reverse complement strand
AGGTAGTGGTATTGACTAGATAGTCATTGAACAACCACCTTAAATATTTATGTATCTAAAAGTTTTCCAAACAAAATTGGAAAGTTTAAAAATCCACATAATCAAACAAACAAAATTAAATATTGAAAAGCTCGAATAAAGAGTTTTTAAATTTTATTTTATATTTTATATAAATGATAATATATACTTCACACAGTCACCCGAAGTGAGAATGTAACGTTTAGAGACAATTGTTCCGCCGCAAATGAGAGAATTGAAAAATTTTATAGACACCATAAAAGGATATGGATTGAAAGCATCAGTCCCATTAACGATGCGGGGATTTATGGCTGAAAAGAATTAATTAATAATAATTTGCATAATAATTGAAGTAAAATTGGTAAGACTTCCGAATAGCTCCCCCCCCTTCGATTTTGATGAAATTTTATAGACATGTAATATGCAGTAAATGAAGTCGAATCCCTAAGTATTAACTTGCAGAAACGTTTAGTTCTTAAAATATAAAATTTTTATTTTTCTACGACTTGAGGTGTGTTGTTTACATTTTGAACACCCAAGTGTTTCAAAACGGCCGCTATTTATGTAATATTTCATTTCACACCGGTGCTGTTGACATTGACGCGAACTATAAAGAAGAAAATTTTCCTGAGTCCATTTTAGAGCGGTCTAGCGGTCGGCAGTCACTTCAAGAGTTAACCTATGCCGATTCTACCCTAATTGGCATGGGAGTATCATAGAATGTCTCACGAGAATGCCTCTGATGTGACGATGGAGATGTTCAAAAGAAACTTTTATCGAGTATATCATAGACATTCCTTTCCAAATGTCTTTTATTAAATTACTAGAACAAAACATTGCGCGCGCTATGTGCCCGCCATTTATTATTTTAATTTATAATTCTGTTTTAATATTTATTTTAAAAAAGAGACATTAAATCAAATCAAATTTATTACCAATTTTCCGCTAATTGGCTTCTCTTACTTAATTCACTTTTAACATTGTGATATATAAAATGTACTAAAGCATCGTATTCAACTATTCATAAAAAGATAGCGTGTCGGAACGCGAAAATAATATTTAAAACTAATTAAAAAAAGATTTAAACAATTTATAAATTTTTAGCATAAACGTATATATAGATAAATTTTTAACATAAAAAGGCTAAATTCTAACTTCTACTAAATTCTACTAACTAAATTCTACTTTTTTAAAAGTATTCTTTCTGTTCATTAAAATAAAAACGGACTTTAGGTGAAAACAAAGAGTCCTTGCGATTCCTAGCGGCGTGAGCAAAACTTATTCTCAGCTGTAATTGCCTCTCATTCTCTCTATCATTTTTCTTTTGATTTTTCTCTGGTACTTTCTCTGTTTTTTACACTCTCTTTCATTCTCTCTCTCATTCCTTTGCTCTTACTGTTCTTGTTTCTGCGGTTCTCTTTAGCGTGCTCTCTCTCTTTCTCTTTTCCATCTTCTTTTTTAAGGCTGATTTATAGAGGCCGTAAATTATTAATTTATGCCGATACCGTAAAATTTCGACCAATGCGTAAATACGCACAACGGAATCGAATGACGTGATTGGTCGAAATTTTACAGTTACGGCCCAAGTTAACAGTTTACGGTCTCTATAAATCAGCCTTTAGCATGTGTGTAGTTCTGTCAACAATGTGACAATTGTTCATGTTATAATTTTCTCCCAAGTTGTCGCAAAATAAAGTGAAATTAATGTTTTTTTATACAAATTTATTGATGACATGTCTAAGTAAAAATAAATTTTGCAGTAATTATTTTAACTTTGTATGTTTTATTTATTTTTAAATCTCTTGTGTAATAGTTTAGTTAACTTGTATCTGTGCTTTTGTAGAGAGATTCTATTGGCAATGCGATAAGAAAATTGTGTAAAATGAGTTTAGACAATTATAACGATTATGACAGTGACGATAATAGGCCCAAAACACCACTGGAGGAAGATTGTTGTGGTAGTGGCTGCACGCCATGCATCTTTGACGTTCACAAAACGATGCTAAAAGAATGGGAAAATAGAAAGACACGGACGAAAGTTAAAATAACCGGCAATTTATTATCCCCTTTATCTTACAAAACATTCGTCATTACAAATATATCTGATATAGTGAAAGATTATATTTTGATTTATTTAGAATATCCAGGTATTTTTATAGTTTTATCAAATCAATAATAAATATAACAAATTGCATAAAATGTACTGCAAATAATTAACAGAAAATGCGAATAGTCTATTACTGAATCTAAAGAAAATTATATCTAAAAAGTTTCTTATTGAATAATAATAAATTAAAATAATAGATTAAATAGATTAATAATAGATTAATAATAGATTAAGTCTACTATTTTTTAATAATAAATTAAAAAATAATGAACAATTTCACATTAAAAAAAATATTTTATTACATAGAATGCAAAATAGAAAATAATGTTAGTTTGCACCTCACACCTGGCCAATATGTCATGCTACATTCTTGGAGTAAATCTCGATCGTACACTCCTATTACTTGGACATATAACAGTTTAGTTTTCTTGGTAAAATTATATAAACATGGTGAATTCAGTTTACTTTTGAAAAATGCACCACGTGGCGGTACAATTGACATCAGAGGTCCTTACGGAGATTTTAAGTATGAAAGAAACAGGTACGTAATACGAGGTTAACTAAAAATAAAATATTTTCATGAATCTATGCATTGTTATGATAGTTTTCAGCAAATCGTCATGTTCAGCATCGGCTCGGGAATAGCAGCGCTTTATCCCGTGGCTAAAGCAATCGTCGACGATGAAAAGGAATTGACGAGAGTACATCTTGCTGCAGGATTTAGATCGGTAGAACACGTGCCTTTGAAAAAAGAGTTGATGCAACTAGTGGATTATTGGAATTTCAAATGTACATTACAGCTATCCCAAATAAACGGTACGTGACAATGGACTAAACATTACACGAATAATCTAAAAAGTTAAAATTAATGAGTAGCAAGGACGTGGACTTTACGAGTCAAATGGTTTATTAACTCAAGAATTTTCAGTTAGTTAATCATTTATTTAAAAAGCTAAATTTGTATAAATAAAATGTCTTACAAAAATTGCATTTTAAATAATTGTTTTTTACATTTTGCTGATTGTAATAATTTAATTATAAATAAGCGATTAAATTGCGATATTTAAAGCCTTGTTAATTATACGAGCAGTTAAATATATTTAATTTTTTTAATGGTTTCAGGCAAGATAGTCAATCTTCATGGTTTGGATATAAATTCTGGTCGTTTCAGCAAAGCACTCGTTGCTGATTATCTTCAATCAAATGATACAGAGACAACATTAATTTTAGTATGTGGAACCTCAGAATTCAATCAGTCCATGAAAGAATGGCTTCAAGAAATGAAATATGCATACATACATATATTTGAATGAAATATAAATATTTTAAGAATCAATATCTACCTTTAACATATAACAGGACAGGTAATATGTTCCTTACAATGTGGACAATTGCCATAGATATGGCCGAATTCAACTACATTCGTAGCCTTCGTTAGTAACCACTGTTATAAAAAAAGAATTAATTTTATTGAAGTATAGTTTATGTTAATATTTTAAATCCAAGTGGAATATGATTCTACTAATTCTTTTTTAAAAGTGTCTCTGCGTCTCATCTTTTTGGTTTCTTGGTTTTTTGAAATACACAATTGTGATATTTTATACAAAGCATCTTATTATGTATATTATCTCTGACGTACCTTCGACAAACATGTTGAATGGAAATGTTTCATGCATCTTTCATTATTACATATTTTATCCGACAATTGTTTAGTCTCTGATTCATCAGAGAAACATATACCGCAATCTCGATTGCCAATAATGCCCTTCACGTCATCCAAACTGTCCTGTTCAGGAAATTCGTACATGTTAAACAACATCCTGAGATTTTGTAAAATACTACAATCCTTATTCCAGTTCTGTAAAAAAATATATCAATGTTTAAGTTATACATAAGCAAATCACTATTATAATTTATGTTACGGAACGTACATGAATATTTTTGGAAACATCATCCTTTTGTTTTTTCACTTCATTGTCACTACCTGAGAACTCAATTAATGGACAAACAGTAGGATTCAATGGATCTATTGTAATTGTCACAGATAAAGCTTGCGACAAATGAATGCGTCTATACATGTGACTTTTGTTTGGTTCCGGTGGATCAGTTACCCAACAAGCCCTGATAACAAGATATTTTTTCAAGACATTAGAACATTCCAATGTAACAATAGCTTAATAAATTCTTTAAGCTGATTAAAAAGAATATTATTCTTAGAAAGTCTTTTCAGAAATGTATTTTCTTTTGTAAGTGCAATGAATAACAAAATTACTTACGCATCAATTTCTTTTAATTGTTCCCATGCTTCTTCCAAAATTTCCACTTGCCATTTGAACTTTGTCATTGCGACACTTAAATTAATTAAATTCTTCTCAAAGCCTTCCAACTTTGGGATGTCAGAAGATACTACTTTCCAAGGAATTCCAACATCGTTACACCTTTGTAATGTAAGAGATATTCCTCTCAAGGACAATGTGATAGTACTCAGATTCTGATTCAGACATGATAACTGGACATCCTTTAATAACACAAATATTTTATTGTCAACATTGCCATCGAGTGAGAATTTAGAAGAATACAGCTTGTAAATTTACTTACAGATGGATTTTGAAGCGCTGCTTTTACATCTTGTAGAAAATCTCTCATAGATTTAAAATCGGTCATATGAATCTTATTCTCTGTGTTAGGCATGTATTTACCCTATTTGAAAAATGTATAATCATGATATAATTGTCAAAGAGTAGCAAACCAATATCCTGTACTTACAATGAGTGTTTGCAAATGTGTCAAGAATGACACTACTGTTTCTGCAGACTCCATCGATTCCTTGACATTCCTACTGAATTCTTTGTTCCGCAGAAAAGCAATCTGCCAGCCAAAGTTGATTTCTGCATTGTCAAATGATGGATAATTGGGCATAACTAATTTTAACTTCACTCTAGAACATTGGGAATTGCCAGCAGTGTACAAGGAATGCGAGATAATCAGAAAGCCTTTCCAAGTGACGGGCGATTTTGAAACAAGTATCATCTCTGGATGCCAATCCAAGATTGATTCGCAATTATAATTATGTCTTGTTGCCATTTTCAGAAGCTGATTTATTGAAATTCGTAGTCACATCAAAAATATCATCACATCAAAAATATCATCAAATCTAAAATTACAGCCACAGATTTTGTCAATACCTTTGATTTAAGAGTTGATTTTGAGATGTTTCTTCTCGTATATCTCGATAAAGAATTAGTCATATAGATACATTTGTCAATATCAATATTTTTATCCATAGTTTTATCAATCAAGATATATCTTCTCAATAAATGTAGCAAAGATGTGATATAGATCTTACAAACAATCGTGACGATAAAAGTTTCTGTTCAACTACAGGGAATCCCCTCTGCCGTTCTTTACAGTTCCTTCACGTTCTGGCAGACAATTGATTTTCAAAATGCAATATCTGAAAAGAAAATCATGCAATAATATAACAGTAATAAAAATTTAAAGCTACGTTCTCGATACTCACAGCGCCTTCAGGATCAGTCTACCTTCGAATCCAGTCTAAATATCACTTTCCAACAAAACGATCTTTCTTCCAATGAGATTCTGAACAGATTTGATATCCAATAGGAGAATTGTTTTCCTAGGGATAAAGGCTGATTCTCTCTGTCATCAAATATCGCGAACAAGGCTGCGTTTCATTTCTCCCGCTGAAAATTCAATAATATACGTAACATGCACTGTAGATTTTCATCATTTTTAGCACCGTGAATTTTGGGAACACGGCCGAAGGATTCACGCAAGCGTCGTAGATCGGCAGATTCGCGGTTCCAGATCAACCTAACCTTAACGATATACACAACAAGCGCGTAGGTGTATGGACGCTGATACCGCCAGACCGACTTTTGAAGTTTTCAACTGACTCGAACGAGTGTAGTTTCGATTTTACGAGCGAGATGGGCCGACGTAAGAGCAAACGGAAACCGCCGAGCAAAAAGAAGGCCATTCAACCGTTGGATACGCAATTCAATTGTCCGTTCTGCAATCACGAGAAGTCTTGCGAGGTTAAGATGTAAGTGTATGTGTTTGTTCGACACAAACATCAAGTCATTTATAGCATAATTATCTTTCTTCTTTCATATTGATGCGGTTTCTTCAATCTCGTATTCGATTAACTTAAGTCTATCAATGGCTTAGATGTATAATTAGTTTATTATTCTCTCTCGAAAACAAATTATAATTGTATCCATTCAAAATTTTTGACTGATCAATTTATAATGAATTATGGCGAAACCCATCGATATACTTGGCTCTTATGGAGCTTTGTGTTGCTCTAAAATCAAGTTGTGTGTGTTCATTTTTACATTTGTAAATTAACTTTAATTTTTAAAATTTTAGGAAAAGATAAAAAATAAGTTAAATCGAGTTAAAGGTTCAATGAAAATGAACATTAATAAACTTTTGCAAAGTAGGATTTAACTATTAGTTTTTTAGGTTTACTGGCTTGGCTCTGCAAAGCCAAGCTGATCTCTTAAATTATAGATAAATTTATTAAAAATCTAAGAAGAGACTTATGATAAATTTGATGTAGCAAATTTGATAGATTAATAAACTTATATTTTCTTCTATACTTTGCAATGCCAGGGACAAGTCCAGGACTACCGCTAGAATAACCTGCAGAGTATGCTTGGAGGACTTTCAGACAACGATAAATCTATTATCGGAACCTTTGGATGTATATAATGATTGGATTGATGCCTGTGAGACCGCTAATTGAGTATTAGTTCATGTATTCATAATATATCTACGTACTATCTACAACAGGTCTTGTTATCTTTTTATTTACAATTTTATTCGCATTATCTTCCGAGTTTATAAATATAAATTCACGAATAAAGGGTCCACATTTTTAAACGTATTGCTAAGTGTGGCTGCCTAATTGCAAAATTGTACATTAAATATAGATACAATATTGTTAATAAAAGACATCCTGAGAAAGCAGCATAGAATTTGTTATAATTATATAGCCACATTTAGCACTAATATTTAAGAAATCTAAATCTTGATAATATAATTAAAAGAAATATTAAACTGTGTGTTTCCATAAATATATTTTATTATTTTAGTATTATATTTTAAGTCTATAATATATAATATATCTATAATAGTGTATATAATTTATTTGTAATAAAACTGATAGCATAAAGAGAGATGTATGCATACATATTATACTCTATTTTAAATTGTACAAAGAGACATTTCCAGGATGTCTTATTTAAATCTTTCAGTTTTTAAATCCTGCAATTATTTAGTATAAAAATTACTCAAATTATGTATAGCAGAGTGAGATTTGATAGTGGATTAATTGTGGATTGTGATTAGAGCAATTATTGAAACTTGAACATACAAATAAAAAGCATAGAGAGAAATGTCCTTTTCAGGATTTTAATAGTCCAATAATATTTTTTGTTATACCTTTCGTATACTTGTTTGTATATTTTTATACTTATTTCCAACTCATTGTCAAATAAGTGTGTGCCGACTCAGTCTTAAAACTTTCAATACTAATAAGTATCATATTAAGATCACAAAGAAAAAGAAAGTGCATGTTATATGTGTAAAGAGAAAAAAGCAAATTGTCTCAAAGTAAAAAATGATTCCCGATGAAAATATGTGACAAGTAAAAATTTCTAATTAAAATGACAAAAAATCTAACGCGACCAACCATGGAAATTCTGAAGATCCATGCGGTACGAAGAAATCACGCGTTATCGGTCATTGTCATCTCGTAAAAACGATCGTAATCGCTCCGGAACATGAGTCACATCCTTTTGTAACGATATACTTTCCACTAGCCCTTGAAAAGCGTGGCTAACTCAAAGTATGGAGTCAGCCAATACAATTAGGAGATAAATCGTTCCCATAAGCTGACGCTAGAATTTTTATCCCGCTCATACGTCATTCGCGTCGTTTTCGCGGAAGCACCCATCGCGTGCGCGTGTCGGACGAGCGTGTCGGCCGCGAGCAGAGCTCGGAGCCGCGCAGCGAGTCGCCCGGTCCGCTCCACAGAATTCTCGCGAACGTTCGGCTGGTTCGGCGTTCGGCGACGGCGGTGGCGGTGGCGGCGGCGGTGGCGGTGCAGCGACGGTGGTGCAGCCAAGATGGCGTTCGCCGAGCGGAGTATGCCGTCGGGCAGGAGCGTGTGAGAGAAAAAAAGGAATGCCGCGGGGTGCCGCGACGACCACCGACGCTTCGCGCGGGGTGCTCGCGTGAGGTGCGAGGACCGGCCGACGCGAGTGCGTGCGCTCGGGAGTGCGTGCGCGCGCCCGCACCGGGTTATTCGACGTTAACCTAAAGGAGCGCGGTGCGCGCGCGGGGAACAGCGGCGCGGCGGTCAAGTGACGTGAGTGCGGCGCGGTTGCGGACGCGGACGCGGACGTTTCTCCTAGGCCGCCGATCGCTGGCCGATGGAAGCGACCCGGCCGCGCGGCCGAGCCCGTCGGACGTGAGGCGGGGTGACCGCTCTCGGCTCTCTCGAGGAACGCGAGAACGCGACGACCGGCCATGGCGTCCGTCGCGCGCGCGTGATCGCCGATCAGGCGGCTGATCGTGAGAACGAGGGTGAGAAGAGGGCGTCAGGACGCGTCTACCACGAGAGAGAGAGAGAGAGAGAGAGAGAGAGAAGGCACGCCGCGGAAGTGCAGTTAGAGACAGCATAAACAAACGCTCTGGCCTATCACCCTTCATCTCCCATCCTCGCAGCTTCCTTTCCCCGCTCCGGTGCTCTATGTCCGACGGCTGCCACCGTCATCTCCGTCGTGGATCGTTCCTGGACACGTGCTCGGCTCGCACGGCACACGTGTGCGACGTCCTGCGCTCGGGGCCGAGGCTGCCGTTCGGTGGACGACGTGCTCGAGATCGGTGGTGAGAGCTGCGGGAGATCATTTTGTCGGGCGGAAAGACGTGCGTCTGTTCCGTGCCGAGTTCCTCGAAACGAATCCCGGGAGTCTACGGGAGTTGCGTCCGACAAAATCTTTGTGTTCTCTCTTACGACGTCTGTGGTGCTCTATCATAGATTTAATGGATGCCAAAAAATTTCTAGGCGGTATATGAAAAATACTAGAAGGTACCTCTAGTTTCTAAATTGAGCGTCACCACGTGTTGCTTTGAAAGATTAGAAAGCTTCGCTTAAACAAGACGATTTCTGATATCTTCTGCTGAGCGAGACGTTTTTCGAAGAATGCTAAACAAACAGATTTGCCAGGCTGCATGCCATTAAATATTTCGTTTTATATAATAAAAGAAAGTCTGGAATGTGTATGTTTGTCTGTAGAGAAAAATAATTAAAAAAGATAATTACTGAACAGGCTAGCTTTTTGTTAATTTATTAAAAACGTTCATTTTGTAAAGTTTGTTATAAATTTGTCAACTTTTTCTAGTACTACTTTGTTTATGAGTTTTGCTTACATTAGCGTTAAATTTCTACTGTTTATCTGCGAAAGATTGTGTGAGTAAAACCTTATTATTTCACACACACACGACTTATCTCTTTGTCAACACGTAACAGTTTCCGAACGCGTACATTAAATAAAATAATATAACGAGAATGTGTGTTATGTTACAGGAAGGGAAAGGCATTTTGAATGACAATTAAACAATGTAGATGTTAAGCTAATAGATGATTAGTGTTGTGTTTAAACGTGTGAGACATTCCATATCAGTAAGATATACGTTGTGACTTTGTGGACGGTGCACATCATGTCTAATAGTCTAGACAGCTTTCTCACACGCATTGGGGATGTCACAATTGAACGCGTGACTCCACGCGGTGGCCCCAAGCCCAGTGAAGCGAATATGATGACCAGTGAGACCGCGACGAGCGCAACAAACATGAACGCTGAGCCGCAAGCGACTAATGACGAGAGCTCGGATGAGTCGAGTGGCGAAACGACGGACGGAGAACAAGAGAAGAAGCTCGATGTTTTGCAGTCCGAGGAAATAGAAGAGATACGTTCGGAAGGTTCAGGAGACGACATGGATCTTGACGAAACGATCGACTCACAGATCGGTGTGAGAGTGGAGTCGGACAGGCAGCAACACCATCCGTCTCCAGAAGAAGACGATGAGGAACAAGTTAACATCTTGGATACTTTACCACTGGAAGGTTTGTCTCAATATAATAAACAAGTGCAATGAGCATTTATTTTTTATTAAGGAAACTGAATCTTAGAATGCTACATTGTGATATATAAAATTGTCTATTAAATCATTTTTTATAAAATAAGTTAATTTTGTGGTTCTATGTTTAGTAGTTAAATTATGTAAATTATATAAATAAACTAAAATTATATAAATTATATAAATAACAACTAATTCTTGGATCAATAAAATTCTACTTTAATTTTGTTTAATTTTATATTTGTATTTT
>VBVR01006291.1:0-10548 GCA_011638315.1 Tetramorium parvispinum | reverse complement strand
ACATTAAGCTCTATATATTCGTACAAAAACGAATTTTACTTACGAGAAAGCATACAGTTCTTGCGACTCCTAGCGGCGTGAGCGGAACTTACATGAGTTTGCGAGCACAAGAAACACAACGTTTCACGGAAATAGTAATTTAAAAAAATTTTTTTAAGTCAGTATTACTATGTAAATAATGAAGTAGATAATATGAATATCGTTAAATTTACTATTATTATGTTCGCATTAATCATAAAAAATAATTAATTTATCTACTATTTATTATTTCATATTTTACCATATTAATATTTAAAAACAGTATAATTTGTAGTAAAATTTTTTCATGGTTGGCACAACTATAAGTGCATAGTTATTATTACCAATATTATAGTAATAACTACTATAAAAATGATATTCCTGACTATAATTTTTTTACTATGCAATTATAGTCGCAAATATCATATACTTTTCTCTCAGTGTAGAAATGACCATTAGGCCTAAAGATATTACCTAATTTTGTAAAGATCGAATATGTACTTTCTACAAATCTGACTGTTCATTTGTAGCCGCGGAATATATGCCCTTTGTATAGAAAAAGTTTGTATAGAAGAGAACGAATGGTCTGGCCGCCGTAGAGTCGCACGTGGTTGTACAACTTGGGAGACCGATCGATCGGCGCTCCGAATATCGATCGGCCAGCCATACCAGAAGTTACACTTTTCGCCTATATGTATGTGCGTAAATATCAGTGTAAATCCTGTCAAGATTAATGTAACAGTCACAGAGAACGACGTAGAAGTTGCTTCGAGTGACTGATGTAAGAATTATGCTCCGCAGATCTTGCATCTTTCTTCCTTTCTTTCATTTTTCAGTCAAGAATCTCTTACATTCGTGGATATAATTTCACGCCTCGTCCTCGTCGTCGTTCCGCGAAACGAATTCTGTATGGCCTTTTCTTTTTATCGCATAATCAAACGCGTGCGCACGTGCAATTACGTTTTATAACGTCAGTAATAGAGTAAACAATAATTTCGACTCGGTTCCAGTTTTTCGACTCGGCGCGCCAAGTAACGCGCTATTCTCTACCATCAATCTTTTTATTAAACGTTCTTATCTTATCGCGGTTATAAGTGTCGACATAATGCAGCTAAATTTTCAAATCAAGGCACGAGGACGCTACAACGAGGACACCCACGAATGGAATTCGTGACGGAATATTTCTGCTTCGACGAGGAACAGTGCTATTCTTTCGATTGAGAACGTCGATAAAGCGTGCTACTAGTCTCAGAGGGGTAGAAATTGGACGGCACGGTTGCCGGTGCGGAAGTCGAATGGAAATGATAGGTAGTTCCGGAATATCTCATTGCTAAGCAAACATTAAGAGTTACATAAAGTTTAATCTTTTGCGTAACAAATTTAACATTTTGCTCCGTCAACTCTAAATAATAGAAAATAGAAGGATACTGCAACATAAAGTATTAATACTTTTTTGTTAAAAGTAAAGAATACGTATATAGAATATTTTCTAATTATTATTATATTTAAAAAAATAATTTATTATATATATATTTTATTTTTAAAATTTTCATTATTATTTAATAATATATGACATCGCTTGAAACATTTCAGGTGAGGTCCAGATTTTCTTTCACATTAATTTAGGAGTCAGAATTTAAATTTATTACATATTTAACGTAATAGCAAGACAAAGCGAAAAACATTGATACAATATAAATTATATAAATAGTATAAAAGATACTTTTGATTAATTAAAAAAATTAATTACTTAATTGATCAAAAATCACTAGAGAAGAATATAAGAATCTAGCTCAACACATTTGAGCTGCTGAAACGAAATTATGTCAAATCCATCTCGACAGAAATCGAGTCTAAAGGGCATTTTTGTGGACGTGAATATTTGCTAGTTTTAAATAATCGACAAACGAAGTGCTCCGACAGTAAAAATCGCAGTGTAATGCGCCTCTCTCTCTCTCTCTCTCTCTCTCTCTCTCTCTCTCAGCGCGCGAATGTGATAAATCGTTCGCGACACTGATACGAATTTAGACACGTGCTTGTCGACTCACTGTGTGTCGTGCGGATTAACAGTTCCGGACGGGTCAGTCCGCGCGGTGCCTGGTTCCTCCACATACCCTCTATCCCTTTCCCTCTCTCTGTCTAGCTTCATCTGCGAGCCTTCCGGGCCGCGTGCTCCGGCATCGCGAGTCCCGGAAGAGGCGAGCGAGCGCGTCCTCGTGCATCCTCCCGACGATACGATCTTCGACACCGGCAGAAACGCGGGCGACATCGCGACGGTTGTCCCTGACGGAAAATCACGACATCGGCGACCGGCCGCCGGAAGGAGATGCCGGCGGGACTCGTACGCTGTCACCGGAGGTGACAGACACTTGGACTCACCGGATGGCCGAAGAGGGAGGTCCGATCTTTTCGGATTCCCGGTCACGCGGTCCACGACGTCGCGTCGCGTCGCGTCGCGGCCGCGCCGCGCCGCGCCGCGCCACACCACCGTACGTCCCGTAGACCTCGATCGACCGGTTCGCCTCCTCGCGCCGGAGCGAACTGTCCTGAGAAAAGGGGCGAGATACACTGGTCTTCCGGCAGGCCTTCGTCGCCGTCGCACCGTCAAGTTGCGTCACGTCGCGTCGCGTCACGTCGCGGCACTGCGCGACTGTTGCGCGTCGCATCGCCGCCGCACGTCACCCGTCGGCCGCGGAACCGCCGGAAATCACGTGTGCACGTGTGTGTGGGGGAACAACCCGCGGCACACATGCGTAAGGGGTTGTGCGCGAGAGGGTTGAGAGAGAGAGAGAGAGAGAGAGAGAGAGAGAAAGAGAGAGCGAAACTCTTCCCCGACTGAGGCTGAAAAATCGATCGGCACGCGTTCCAGGCTACTTCGCCGCCGTTCGCACAGATTACGTTGCTCGCGGCGAATCCGCTCGGCGTATTTAACTCACTGCGGACACTTATGTACATTTCTATATTGTACATAATACATCTTCTTCTAATTGACAGGTCTAGAAACGCGTATAGGAAAGCGAAAGCGAAATAGATCTAATAGAAGAATGAATAGAATGATATTAAAGTAGAAGAAGAAAGAATGAAGAGAAGAATAAAATAAGAACAAAATAGAGCAAAGAGTAATGAATAGTTAAAGCTTCTACTTATGTCTTTAAAAAAAAATGGAATTGTGAAATAAGCGCATTTAACGATTTTTTAGAAGAAGAAATAATGAAGAGAAGAATAAAATGAGGACAGGATGGAGTAGAGTAGAGAATAATTAAAATTGCATCGTTTAAAAAAAGACAAACCCCACCGCGAAATAAGCGCATTTAACGATACTTTAGAAGAAGAAAGAATAAAGAGAAAAATAAAACGAGAACAAGATGGAGCGAAGAAAAGTGAATAAGGTTCTAAAGATTCTACTTAAAAAAAGAATGAATATTCGTTTCCGCGAAATAAGCGCATTTTACAATACTTTATACGTAATTATGTGTAGAATTATTATGCATTTTTGCATTCTATTCTACTGATATTGGAAGGATAACATTGGCACAGACTATTATTTTTCGCATGTCATTCAGATAACATTTATCGCTAAAGCAAACGTCCAAGAATAAAGGAACTAACAATTTTAAGGTAATAATACTGACGTATATCGATAACGATGGTGCTGATCGTCGTGGATAAACGAATAAACCGGCTGGCGTGGCACATTCGGGTAAAAAATACGGGGCCCCGGACGAAAGCTTGCGCGACTCCGAAGTCCGCTTCGAAGAACTCCGCGCGGCGCGCAATCCGCTTAACACTTTAGATACGCTGTCGGCGTGTGTTTAACGGGAAGCTGTAATTGAATCTGCTGGAGGCAGCTGTTGTCGTAAACTCGATTGCAATTCGAGTCCTCGCTTTGTACGCTCGCGGAGTTATTTTCCGACAACATCCGCTCGCGTCCCGTTTCCGTCACGGGAAAACGATTCTGTACGTCCATGCAGCCGTATTTTGAAATCCACATCCGCGCGCGACCGAATGCGCGACGGAACGAGCGAACCGACGAAATGAAAAATAATCGCGACGATCTCTTTTCTCGCGAAGAGAGATCGCTTCGCCGTACTCCAAACTGTTGCACGCACAGAACCCCACAGAAAAGATCTGCCGGGCCGGACTGCATTCTTGCATCAGCTTGCAGAAACGGCGAAGGAGGATGGCGTGGCGAGGGGGAGAGTAGGTGAGAGCAGGACGGAGAGGCGAAAGGGACAGCACTTTCCTTCGTCTCCAGCAACGAAAGTATGATGCAACACATCTTGCCAGGCAAACGCGGAAGAACTTTCTTCGGCTATCTTTACGCAATGCACTTGCTGGTGCACTTGCATTCTCCTTACCTGCGCCAAGCTCTCGTGTGTAAACCGTTAAACTGTTTCTCGGTGAACCGCGCCTCGACCCGTGCCGTCGCCACCACTGTAACTTCCGCAACTGAGCGTAAACCTCGTACGTGTCCGCTTTATAATGTTCTTCCGCTCCATTAAGAAATCAACAACCCCTCCCCACCATCATGGCTTGCATCAGAAATTCTTGAAGTTCGAGTGATTCTATGAAGTTACGTTCACGCGATATAACAATCTTGTTATTCTCGCCGATCTTCGTTGGGAAAAATCGTTAAATCGGATATTACGCACATAAAATGCAAAACATTAATATACATATGTATGTACAACGTATGATATGCATATAGGCACACAGCTATAATTTATAATTATCGATTTACAGTTTTGGTTAATGGATTTATCTTACGACGTTAGATAACATTGTTCGATAAAAAAAAAAATATCGGAATATGACTAACTATTTCTCGTAGTTTTTTTAGACTGTTTGTCCATCTGATTCAGTCAAGTTCATTAAAAAATAAGTGGCGCAATCTATCGCAACCTCTGTGTTTACGACTGTATATTCGTACACACGTAATAACTCACAAACGCATTGACACGTAGCCAAGTTCAGCACCACAAAAAGAGTTGCAATCTGTCATAAGTCCTTTATTCACGACTGTACAAAAACACTAGGTGGTTGAGTGATGCAATTTTTTTAAGTTAATTTGCGCCTTGTTGTTAAATTATTGAATAATTCAATTCTTTAAGTTTTTATCCGCTATATTCAATCCACTATTTTGAATTTGTCAATCTTGACATTAAATTCGTACTCATGTACCTAAAAGAGCTTTAAATTTATAGAAACATAATGGTAAATTGTCAATGACTTAATTTACAGCTTTTCCGCAACGGAATAATTCCCTATATTTAACAATGAATACCTTAATCGTAGCTGATACTAAAAATTCCTTTTGACAGCTAAAAGTCCTAACAACATATTTAATTTTTATTGCAAGAAAACTGTTTTATCATGTCACATATCATAGTTGTTACATGACAAAGTATACGAAAATAGCCCATTTTTGCCACTTTAATTGCAAATTTCTCAAAAGTGACGTGATGGAGCAATTTGACAAACAGATTTGTGTTCAGCGTCTAAAACATTATAGAAAATGACTCTTCTCGTTCCGGTGTTAAAAAAAAAGTCATTTTTCGCCAAACATTGTAATTGTAATTATAATCTACTTAGAATTCTCGAGCTTGAAAAATTTTGTTTAAATAAAAGACTATTTATTTTGTAATAAAATCGAAAAAAAAAGAGAAAATATGTTGTGATTAAAAAGACGATTTGCTCTGCGCATTCGAGAAATTTCCGAAATTTTTTCTTTAAAGAGAAATGCTTCTGATTTTAAACTTTTATTTTTGTTGTTAATACAGGAGTACATCTAAGTTTCTATGAATCGTAAAAGTAATTTCTTTTATTAGATGATAACACATTGTAGAAAAAATTTTTTAATTTTCTAATGGAAGAGAAAATAATAGTTTTCGCGAGAATTTGAAACAGAAAATTCAAACGTCATTTCGATTTTAATGATTTGCACATGGAGTAAACCAGAATTATTGGAAAAAAGATATTTATATAAAACGGTATTTGAATTCCATTTAAGTTAAAGCAGTAAAAAGTCAAGTTTTTTAATATTTAATTTAAAAGTACTGTTATGTGTAATAAGTTGGTTTTACTGTATTCTGTGGAAAGACTTTTTCTTTATAAGTATGTAAAGCTTGTGAGATTGAATGCTTTAACAGTTATTGAATTATTTCTTTTATTAATCGAAGAAATGTAATATCTTGAGAAATATGCGTTTAAAATTAAATATTTTTCTGTATAATAATTTTATTAATGACTTATTAATAAATCGTTATATAACAGTTGTAAATTTTAATTTTGTTTCCTCAAAATATTGCGTTTGAATTAATAATTTTATTTACGAGTTGCTCTAATTTGTTCTGTATCGGACATCCATTCTTTCCATTATTTCTAATGAATATCTATTATTTTCTTAATCTACTAAAATTTTGATTTGCAATCCAATTGTAAGTCATATTTGTTAGTCACATTCATAATTTTTAAAATCACTCCAAATCCATTACATTAATGTGTATTTAAACAATGCTAACATTGTATTACGAATAACAGAATATTATAAAACTGACAGTGCGAAATCTTTGAAATAGAACAAAAGATCCTAAAGTAATAAGTAAGAATTTAGTAGTAAAAGAAGTAAAAAATCCTTTTTCTAAGTTAACTTCTTTTTACATATTATTCTTTATTATTTATATTATTCTACTTTCTATATAATATTTTTTATTGTCTATATATAATATTATTCTGACAGAATTAATTTCTTAAATTATGAATTTAATAAGTGACAAATGAAAAGGGGCTTTGAGAATTCAACGGTTCCATAAAATATTTCAATCTGACAGCCGACTTCAATTTGACAACCGAACAAGACGATTATTATTTGGAACCAGAAGTATTTTTTAAGTGCATCCTTGTATTTCAATTGCGTCCTTTATTTACGAATTGTATTCTCGATATCTTTACTCGATACGGCTTCAATGGTTGTTCTCTCGCTCTGTAAGCTAGTGACTAAGTGATTCATTTCTTTTTTTTGCTCAAGTTATGAGCATTGTTATTTTGATCTTGATCTTGTAGTAAAAATATGATCATTAATTTTACTTGGACTTCCTCATGAAGAATTTTCCTTATAGCAATCTTGTATTTCCTAGTAATTTACGCTATTTTCCTGGACAGCACAGAATGTTTAGGGAATGTTCCAACAACATGATTTTCATTCTCAGAATATTCGGAAAGAATATCCTTATGTAGTTTCTAAGAATATTCTGAGTGTTACTGGAATTATTTGTTAAATTCTCAGAATATTTTGATAATATTTCAATGAATATACTTCCTTATACTTACATAATATTTTATTTTGTTTGTGACTAGAATGTTTATGTACCAAAATATTTGTATCATGTCTTACGAATTTTTCCTTGTTTAGGGTAATTGATCAACGCATATTAGCATTGCAAGTGTATTTTTTTTTCTTCTTGCAAATTTATCGATAAGAAGCATACGTCAGTTCGACGTCAACAACTGGTTATTGCTGGTCCAATGACGTCTCTAACAGCACAATGTAGATACTGAGAAAATGCGTAGAATATCTGAAAAGTATATTGCGTAAATTCTCAGATTATTCGAGGTACGTACTACGACGTTCTGAATACATACTGAGAAAGTTCCTATGTCTTGCAGATAATATCATGCAGTATATTCACAGAACATTATCAGTGTCGGTTTGATATTTCTGAATGTGCGTGCGCTCACATATACAGACACTCGTCCCAGTGAGAAATAATTGGTCAAATCAATGATGAATCGGTACAATATTTTTTGCGTCGAAAAGACATCACGCGACATCGATTCGATGTCTTTTCGATCATTATTTCTCACTGGGGTAGATTTATAGGTTCAAAATGTACACATATTTAAATCAAGAGTCTATCTATCTTCACATAAATTAGATGCCTTACATTCAACGCACATACGCGAAGAAGCGTTGTACTTTGATTTATAATCCTAATTTAATGCCTAATTTAAAACGTATATTTTGTAAACTTCGGAATACTCGAATAACCGGATAAGTTACCCGTTGCTTCGCGATTCCGCACCGGTTCCGTGGGTACCTACATATACAAATACCCGACTTGACTTGGGTACCCATACCCGTACGCACGGGTACAGGTACCCGCGGAACCGATACTCTATCCGTAAGCATCAATATTTGAATCGATACGGTATCTCATATGTAGAACAGAAATTTTAGTCTCTTTCGTTTTTCTTTCATCATTAAAAAGAAATGTCATTTATTCGCGGCATGTTTCACACAAAAGCGTTAATAATTGGACGACCACCACGTTTCCGTACAATTTAAAAATTATTACCTTTTTGCAAGAAGTATACAAAGAAAGTGAATAATGATTTCAAGTAATATTATTTACAATATTTATATTATTAAACAAATAATGTTGTGGAAGGGCCCTTTCGACATGCGATGTCCCTGAACACGCGAAACTTTAGCAAGCTAATGGGCCAACTTTAAGAACGTTCTCTCATGCAGTGGTGCTCATCCAAACCGAGCTCCTGCCCACGTATTAAAACCTCTCTTGGAGAGAAAACTATTTGAGAGTCACTGCATAGTTTAGCTAATAATGTTTTCATTTCAACCTTATTACTCGTCAAAGTAAAGTATAATCAAAGTCGTGCATGCTTTTCTTTTTCGTCACGCGAAGCCGGCCTCAATGACGTACTTCGCACAGTTATTTCTTGAAAACAAGTACTGCATGTCCTAACATCCGAAGTTGTATAAAATTCCTTATATATTAATGCATCATATATTAGTTTTTTAAAAAATCATAAGAAAACTTTTTTCACAATCAAACAAAATGTTCGTTTTGTAGAGACCACTCATACGGATCCTACGTTAATAATTGAAACTTTGAGGTCGAATATCTCAAATTTTCACCCCGCAATGAATGTTGCGCTTTCGGCCACGTATAAAGGACCTTTAAATTCACATATGGTGCAAATTTCAAGAAAATTCTAAGAAAAGCGATTTTTGAGAAAACGTCCTTAAACCTTTCTCGTTCAAAAACTATAACAGCCTCGACATTTGGTATTAGAATTTTCGTCTTAAAATGATTTCAGGAATCTACCATTAATGGTTTATACGGTAGGTCTGGGACACCCTGTATATTCAAGTTACAAACACTTTTAAACTGTGAAGACGACTTGGTAGGCTAATTGTATTATTGACCTCAAATGCATATCTCGATAACGTGGGTTTTTTGGATCTAGTGCGTAGGACAACTTTTGATTAATGTGTCAAGTAGAACATATTCCCATGATTTTTAGTTGATTTGACCGAAAGGCTTTTTCCGTGCGGGGTCTTTTTTTGTAATATTTTAAGACGAAAATTCAAATATGAAAATGCCGAGGCTATAATAATTTTCAACTGGAAAAGGTTTAAAGTTCACGAATGACAGGGCTAAGATTTCGCACGCTCAGGGATGGGGCAAAATAATGATAAAATTATTGAAAAAACATTCAAGAGTTTCATTAAGATTCTATTTCTTTTTATCCGTAATGAATTATAAAAACAATTTTTAAAATAATGTTTTTATGCCATGTATACTCAATCTTTTGTCATATTCATAGTCCGACCGATATTCATAATCCGTTGTTATCACAGGTTGTTATATTTAAAGTCATTTTAAGAATGTTTTTAAGATTATTAAGTTTAATACGAAGAAGCGCATCAGTTGAAAGATTACTAACAAGGAAACTCACGGAAGTGTCCCCCTCCGATTTTAACGAGCTTATAATGTGTTGTACTCAAAATAAGGGATATATTTTCTTATACACGCCCTTTCGTACATTTAGGGGGTGAAATATCCCCTTTGAAAAAATCTATTTTTCTTTCGAAGCGAATATGAAAACTATAAGTATTCCGTGGCAAGAATATCTTGTATAAAATGTGGTATATTTCAGCAGTCAAAGATACTTCATTATTTACGTACTCTCTAAATCTGTCTCTAAGTCAATAAATACTTACTAATTGTCAGAGATTATTCATTGAACATATCAGTTATAGATATACCATTTACAATCAGTATAATTTACCTATTAAATTACCCTAATAGTCTTATACAGCACACAGATATCCGAGAAACATTCTATAAATATTCTTTAACCTTCACTGATGGATGCGAAATCGACATTGTGTGCCAAAATTGGTGAGAGCTAATAATTATGTATTTTATACGAAAATTTGTTTGTAAGAGGTTCTTTAGGTCGCTCGTAACGAATCAAACAAGGGTCGAAATTTTAAAATTCAAAATGGCGGATTTAGTATGGCAGCTTCAAGTGATTAACTTTGATATTTTATTATGGAAACGTATCGTACTCTTTTACATCATTTATTATGGATATAGGGTCAAAATTCCTTTAATATCAGTTCTGTCCTTCAGTAGTTTCCTTCAAATACATCTATAATATATATATATATATATATACAGGGTGTCCCATTTTAAAGGACCCACTCAAATATCTCAGAAATAC
>VBVR01006290.1:0-10549 GCA_011638315.1 Tetramorium parvispinum | reverse complement strand
GTCCATAGTTCGTTCACATTTGTCCATAAATAATTGTTGTTGTATATTTTGCAAAAAAATTAAAAATAAACAAAAATTTCATTAGTAGCATCTTTAAAGGTGTGTTTTTTTTTAAATTATTATGGATTTCGATTGTCCATTATTTGTTTACATTTTTTACAAGACTAGTGATGGTGGATGCGCGCTTCGTGCTCAAAATTTCTCATTGTTATACAATAAAACATAATTTTTGTTACGTTACGTATATGATTTATGTACACGCTATTTTTACATATCTTATATATTAAGCTGTCTAAGCCAAATTATCAGAACGTAATGAATAGGACATGAAAATTATCTGCTAATTTTTTGCTTTTAAAAATAATTTTTTGCTTCACTTTCTAAAAAGTTACTTAATATTGAGATATCGAACTTCCCATAACTTTTTTAAAGACTAAAGCAAAAAAATTAGTTTTAGAAGCAAAAAATTGCATAAAATTAGCAAATAAATTTCATATCTTATTCGTTATGATAATTTGGCTCAAATAATTTAATACATGTATAAGTACGTATATATAGCTATATGTGTCAAATTCAGAACGAAACGAATAAGACCAATAATAAGCAATAATACTTCGAGACTTTCGAGTATCGATGTAACACGCCTTTTTTAAGTGTGGAGGGACAAAAAATAATTATTCATGGATAAATGTGAACAAATTGTGGACAATCAAATGCTATAATTTAGAAAAAATTAATATTTTGGGGTGTCCGCTTCACAGACCTTTATATTTTTGTATACATATAAAGATATATCCATAAAAATCTATGACTGATCGAAGTAAATATTGAGATAATATACGTTACCGTGATTCTTAATTAAGAAATTTAGACAAAAATATTAATATTTGCTTTTCGAGTGGGCATACCTGAATTTATAATATATAATTTATAACAATTTATAGCATCAACGATGCGAGAGTTACATTTCCAGTTATTGCAACATTTCGTCACAGTTTATTTTTGAACATGATTATGCAAACGTATCTTACATATTCACATTACAGAAGTATTTTTAGAATAATTTATTTTATAGGATTTAATCAGTCTATAAATATTACAGTCCATTTGTGACTGATTTTTTAAATAGATTTAAAATTATCCTATGTTTATCTCGTTTTACGACACCGGCTACCGGAAGGGCGTAATTGACATTTCAATGGTGCGTAGTGAAATACGTAGTGGTGAACACGAGTCCGGCCGAGGCAAGCCCAGAAAAAACCCGTTGTGCACCGCGTATCAGCTCGGCCAGGTGAGGTGTCCCATCGGAATTCTGGAAACGGCCGTGGCCGCTCTCCGGGCCCAGCCAGACGTCCGAACGAGACCCGATGGTGTTCGGTTTCATCATCGCGTATCTTGGACGCCCGCGGCGAATAATCGCCCACGAAGATCCTACGCGGCGCGAAATTTACGGTCGGACTCGCTGCAATTCACCCACGGAAACGGGCCGCCATTCCCAAATAAACTCCGGCAAACGGCGGCATGAATTGGGCTCTCCTCCGGCGGACACACGCAAATGCAGACGCGCGCCGAGAGGGTGTGCGAAGTAAATCTGCGATCCCGCGAACTTCGTCGTGCCGTAAAACTTCGTCGCGTTCAACTTCTTTCATTGAGATCGATACTCGTCGCGTAAATCAAAGAGAAGATTTCCTTTCAACGAGAAAGGGGAAAAAACTATTCTTATTCTCTCTCTTTACTAAGAGACTAAGGGGGGAGGGGGGTACCTATAGATGATAGCTTTGAAAATAATTTTCGTCGTGTCAATAAACGCACGAAGTAAAGTTTATCCGTCGACAGTGTAAAATACTTTAAGATGTCGATTATTGAATTCTCTATCGTGAAAATAGATCGCTGCTGTCGCTCTTTCTTCGTAGCCTGGTAATTGATTCAGACAAGCTTTCTATTTTTCTATTCTAAGTCTAAAGTAACGGTCTACGCTCGAATCTTTGTGTTACATCGAAAAAAACAAGCAATCGCACTATTAGAATAAATTATTGAATCGCTTAACAGCACGATTCGATTTTTAACAAACGAAATTCCCCATATAAGTTCTGAAAAACAATATAGCGAGTTAGATCGGTCGTTTCTTTAGTAAATACGTTTATGCGCCATAGCTGTGTCCTTATGTAAATCCATCCACAATGGTCCCTGTGCTGCTTGATGCCGTTGTTTGCCGACATTTGTTTTCTTGCACCTTCGCCTCGCTCGCTTGCTCGCTCGCTCGTTCTCTTGCGGGCGAGAAATTTAAATGAGATGTTAAAACGAGGAAAGTACCGCGTGTCGTCGGCCGACGGAATCGACGGCCGTTAGGCAAGATTTATTTTTACTATCGACCGTCGAACATTTGCGTTAAATCCGATGTGTTACGTACCGCAGGGAAACCGGTATTCATCGGACATAACTGCGGGATTAAGCTTGGCGCGCGCTATCGGCCCCGCGCTTACCGTTTAACATTGTTATCTCAACACCGGAGTTTGTTTGAGTTTGCCTGAACTGGCCCGAAGTCGATGAGTGTACGATACAAGAGACGCGCGCGGCCAAATTCGGCCAGTCTGATCCGTCGCCATACTTTTCCCGTTGTTGAGAGAACGTGGTATATTCAGAAGTGAATTTATAGTTGTACACGCCCCTAAGGGAAGTCGCAATGCTGAGGCCACTATAACCGATAAGTCGTAAGAAGCGGAAAAGCAGGAAGTTTCTTCAAATATCTTATCTCGCACGATCACGAACAGAATTGATTAGGACAAGCTCTTTGGTGTATTTAGCGATAAATGTAATTAATCTCTCTTTCTCTGATATAAAGTTATAAATATCCTTTATTCTCAATGTGTGACATTAGAAATGAAGGTAATAATACAAGATTTTTTTTAGTACCGTCGTTTCGTAGCAATATCGTCAATCGCTGTATTTTATTTGGAGCATCAATGATATTTTATATTATAAAACTCCTTGTTTGGCCGGTATAAATTTAGCGAATGCACTGTGAAGAATTTTAATTAAATTAAAGCACCGAGTTTCTGCGAATCGATTTCGTATGGACTTCGAACGACGCTCGCGGGACCTGAGGCCCTACGTTTTGAGTAATCGCAGGCCCTTAAGCCCCCTGTCCTTTTATTTCTTCACGCACGCGCAGGTGCGGGGCCTCGCGAATTCTCGATTGAAACTCAGCGGGTTCGCGGACGACGCGAACAAAGCGGGTCCGTGGAGCGCGTTAATTCCCAAACGTCTCCCAGGTATCCCCGGGATACGCGGGAATAAACGGTAGCTCGTTTTCACGAGCCGGTCGCGCGGAGCTCGGCGAAATAAAAGAGCGCCACGGGGACATATAGGGTTTCGTCGGAGTGTCAACCATAATAAATAGCCAATGACTTAGTTAAGCGGGAAGCTACTCGACTGAGCGCGAAGTTACGACCGGCCGATTCTGACCGGTCGGATCGGTCGGTTTGAGTAGGAAACAGGTGGTGGTGGGGCGACGTGTGTGTAGAATTTTTTAAATGACGCGAAATGTTTCTGAAAAAAAGAAAAAAAGATATGCACGTCTTTTGGATCGAGAGTCAATATAATTAATAAATAATATTTAAAATTTCATTATGTTAATAATAATTATATTTATGAATACTATTGAAAAATATAAGAATAATGAGAGCTTACCATGTGCGCAACTTTGAAAAATATATTACTTAATGCAATTAAAAAGTGATTGGTAAGCAATTATTTTCACTAGAAATTATTTTTTATTTTCTAATCTGTAGAAAAATAATAATGATATGAATACAGTTTTATATATTATAATTAATATAATACAAGTATATAACCTGAATTTGAGTCAAACGTGAATATATTGTTCCCTTATTCTCTTTATTAAAAATTGATACACGCGATATAACCGAGATAAAGTGTTGATTGCAAAGGAAAGTGCAGTCAACATTTATCTAGTCTGTGTCCCTTATTCATGTCGTGCCACTTCGTGGTTCACCCACCTGGTTCACGCCGGATACTTAAACGATCGTTGACACGAGCGGGCATCGAACGCGATGGTTTCGAAGACGATTCTCTTGGTCAGAGCGAGTGCGACGATTCCACTCCGAGGTGGTCCCGGCGACCCGCTTCTCTTCGTCGCAACCGAGATACATTGTTGTGTTTGAATCAATGCCTTTAGTTGATAAACGCTATGACAATACATGAATTAGGTTTCGCTAGACGCGATTCTCTTTATTGTGAACTGTCAGAAAGCGTCCAATTTTAATAGGTACATCCGAGCGATTTACGAATTGCTAATTATATCTGAAATGTGAATATTAATCTCAAAAATAAATTTTTTAACAAAGCGACAAAATAGTGCTGAAATATCGTGAAATAATCTTCGATCGACAGTCATATAAGACTTTATTACGACATTTTATCTGATCATAGTGGTCATACTGAGAGTTGCAAATCGCTTTGTAAGATTTTGCAGACAACTGCGTTTTATCACTGTATTTTAATTTACGGAATATCGCGTTATGTTGTGTTACGGGTACAAGTCGTCACACTCTGGGAATACGTGATAAATGTACATATATATCGTGTTATTACCTCATTCGCGTTGGCACACACATAGATATTATTTAGTTCGTTAGATAAGAGTTTGCGGTTGATATTACACTCATTACAACGTTTGCGTGGAGATGGACGAGCGACGACGTTGTTTTCGAAAGGCGAAACGCAACGTAACAGTGCGGTTATTAGAGAGGCGTGGATGGAGCTCGAGATTACATTCGCATTCCTCCGTTCCGATAGTTTTGCAAATTGCCGGTAATGACAGGCGATCGGTCGATTTTCCAGGGTATGGAAACCGTTCGTGGAAAACAGCGGCGAGCATCGAACGATGACGATATGCTTCGCTCAGCCGCGATTACACGCTGCGTTCTTACTCAGGTAAAACCGATTGGTTTGTGCGCTTTGAAATCATAGAGCGCCTCTCTCCGACTGCCCACGGTATCGTACCAATGATTAGGCTATCGATCACCAGTTCCTGTAACCGGTAAAGTGCAGATAATAATTAGAAAAGTATAACGGAGATTGCAACTGTAAACGTGAGTGGACATACATTGTATTGTAATACAAACTCTTGAAATATCGTAGTAAATAATAGAAGGATCGATTTATAAATTAAAACATTTTTTCCGGTTGCGACTTTGTCAATTTAAATGTCGGATCGTCAATGCGTATGTACAGTGCGATGCGTCAAGAACCATTTAATTATTCATATTTGACACGTGATATATTTTAATATGCATGAACCGCGCGCATTTTGTTCAAATGACTCGGCGATTACGGCAGACAATCCGCGGAGAGGACCGGTTCAATTTCATAATAGCGAGAGGCGGGCAGGAAGAGAAAACGAAGGAATCGTCGAAGTCATCGTCACTTCGTTACCTCTGTCGAGAGCGCGGTGCAACGTACAAATGACAGTGCTTGAAATACGAGGCGCGAACGACATTTGTTAGCGCCTTCCTGCCAACGCTCGTTTCGCGCAGTGATATCGAGGAGATACGCATATAATATGAGAGAGACACGGTGGGCTAGCTCGCTCGGTTTACCAATCGCGTTTCCTTTTGCGTTTCCGCGTGTTGGCGGTTTGTACCAACACGAGCGATAGCTTTTATTTTTTAGACATTATCATATTCATACGAAGGAATCTCACAACTTAATCGAATATTTTTCAATCGAGGAGTGTTGCAAATAAAGAAAATAATTTACCAGTTTTTCAGAAGTTCGAATGGTGAATTAAACAAAAGAAAAACAGATTATTTTGAGAGATGTCTATTCTAGATTTTCCGGTTTTAAACTCTCAGATAGGATATTATGTAATTTTATAGTTTAAAAAATTATTTTTAACATGACATTAATGTTGGCGTGAACTATTCTGAGTGATTAACGTAATGACTGTGTCGACTAATGTAATGATCTGACCTTGATCTCAATAGTAGGTGATATTAAAATGCTATTATATGCGCATACTTTTTTAAAACACAGTTTCTTTTAGTACATTGCGTGCCGAGCTGTGTATTCGCGCAAGATGTAAACTTCCATCTTTTTATTGATCATTATAAATTATAAATATACTTTTTCAAGTTAGCTAAAAGTCACGCGATTAAAATCGATTCAATATTATCTGCATAGAGAGAGCAAACACATCTTTATTTATCTTTTCCCTTATATTAAAAATAAATAACGTGCATATACAATATATTAATTGATTACACAGTTTTTGTAATTAAAAAAAAGTTTGAGGATTTTTCTGGAAGAGAAAGAGACTGGAAAAGAGATAGTATCGCATTAACTGATTTAATATATTAGTATAATATATTAAATTGATTTATTTTCTAATGAACTACTTATATAAATTTCTCCATAATATATTTCTGTCAATATCTTCTTGCATATTTATGTTATTGATGTATCGTTAATTTCAAACTCGCATATTTTTTTCTATCTTCCATCGTAATTATTTATTGGATTCTCCCGTTCTTTTTTTGCAAAATTATTTCGCAGACACTGACGCGAAGTGAGACGTCGAATGGCCCCGAATGGCGTAATCAATTTTTTGCATACGTCGGACACGACGCGAAAGTACATCTTCGGCGAAACGAGGAAGGAACGCACCGCGTCACGCTCAGATTAATTTACGTTTCACGAACAAACAAGGTGCCGGTTTTAATTATCTGTCGACAGATTGATTGATCGATCCGAAGACGTTGCTCCTATCGCGCGATCAGATACGGCGCGTCAATACTCAATTTACCTCGTTGCACGGCAAACGTAGACTTCCGCGACAGTCTTTCCCTTCGCGCGATCGCGCGCAATGCACGTCCGGCCTATATCGCTAATTTACTTTTCATTAATGACGGATCGATGAGTCGGCGTAATTCTGGCGACGCTTGACAGAACATTTTTAATACGCTTTCCGCTATCTTAATTAGATATTTAGACACTGAAAGGAGAAGGGCGGAGAGATGGCTCGCTCGCTGTTATTAGCGTATGAAGAACCCGTTATCGGCGGCGCTAAATTAAAATGCGATTCGAAGAAACGGCCGCGATACTGCACGGTCTCGTAATATACGGAACGCGCCTTCCTGTCAGCCGTGAATATTTTCGATTTTCGGTGACAATCATAATTCATTCGTGCACGTTGCGCTCGCTCGTAAACTTGTCTCCTCCAACAGACGTCGACTTCCGCTGGAAAGTATTTATGATATCACCCTCGTTTCTGATGTTAAATTACATTGTTAACTCTCGAAGTACCGAGTTATATATATTTTCTCAAACAGATGATATGAAAAATTTATCTCGGGAAAGAAAATCATTTTAGTCTTTTTATCTGAAGAAATATAAATGTCTGAGAAGCGTCCACCTTGTATCGTTTTTCCTATCTTTCCAACAATCGAAAATTATATCTCTAAATTTAAGTCTTCCGTGATATTTCTCCTATTCGATTACAAAATCAGTAATTACGCTCGGCGTGGCCGAGTATTTACGCTGCGGTACACGAAGTGAAGACATCAGTTTGACGATGATTAGCGATTCTAACGAGTTCGTTCGCGCGCAATTGGATCAAACGAAACGAGAATGGTGTTCGTTCTCCTTAGTGCGAGCCTCGTAGATCGTCGTCCACGCTCACGATCCGTTTCAATCTGTCCCGCGAGCGCTTTGATCCGCTTCGTCCGCGCGCTCACTCACAACCGTAACTCACTCGGCGTGCCGTAAAGCCGCGCGAGATTCGCCAAGGGACAAGACGCGCGGTCGCCGGGAAGCAGATACCCCAGCCGCCACGACGGCTCGTCATCCGTTTCGTCAGTCGTTTAACACGGCCGTAGATCGTGTCGAATAAAAATACGCGGATGACGGACCACACATCGAGACCCGGCGAGTCGTTCGTGTACGTCTTCGCAATTATGTGCCGCCGGTCACAACGCTTCGGTAAACACGAATACTTTCCTGGCTGATCAGAAGATGAAATTATTGCACGATGAATGTTTATAAAACACCAAGTGTCTCAATACTATTGTTTGATCTCTTTAAACAAAAAAGGATTTTAATTCTCTTTTGTCTATTAGGAATGTAAAACTAGGGAAATTCAATGAAAAGCTACTGTCAGTTTGACGCAAAGGGGATGATTACGCGACTTATCGAACCGTCGCGCCAATTGTATTGCTTTATATAACGTTGAAGCGCGACTGGCGAAAATCACTGGTTTCTACTGACCGTTTATTTGTGTTGGCGACGCCTCGAAAAACCGACGGGTTTCCTCGGTACATCCGCGATCGACGTGACGCAGCAGGTATCGTCTGATGCCGGGCTCTTATCGCGTCAAGACGCGCGACCATCGCTGGCAACTTAATCACGGATATCCGAGGACGCCGATTCTCTCTTTCCTTTGTCGCTCTTTTCTACCTCTCCACAATTAAGCGAGGAAACACGCTCGATTTCAGGCCACGCGATGTTTCTGGGAAATAATGCGTCTCGCGATACACGTCGTCGTCGTCGGTGATTATCGTTTCTAATCGACGAGTGTCAGTCTCGCGCACGCAACAAAATCAAAGACTTCCCTAATTCTCAATATTTCAAATTAATTTTTCTTCAATCTCAGCACGCCGCTGTTGAGAAGAAATAAAATGACTTTTGAAAGCGAAATCAAGACTTTATCAATATTAATGATATTTATTAATGCATTAGCTAGAATAATCTTTTGTACTGTAAATGACGTTTGGCAAAGAAATTTAAAAAAATAGAGACAAAAACAAGAATAGAGAATTAAATTTGAGAAAGAGAATGATTTTTGTTCTCTGTAAATTTTATTCGCTTGTACACTGCCCGACAATAATTCGTTCCTATCATCTCGCGGACGTAACATTTTAGTCCCCAAAATAATTAACGAATCGAGATATATCAAACGCGTGTGCGATGCAATTGGCACCAGCCAACTGCAAAATAAACTAAATTTAATTGACAGTACCATGGATATATTCTTATATTCTCCTTGTCCCGCGAGAGAGATCTAGGAACGAATTATTGTGTGGGCAGTGTACAATACTTAACTTGTTTGTAAGGGTTAAACGATGCTTTGTGCAACTTTGAAAAATTTTGAAAAATAATCCCTGTAACGGAGAATCGTGCGAACATCTTCACGTTCTTTACCACAGGTGTAACCATAATTCCGGCTACGCCCATTGAGTTGTATTAATGAAGCGATATCGATCGGCCGTTTCAGAATTTATGTACTCGATCTCGCGGCTGTTAAATAACTTCTTCGCGGAGTGTTAAACGCGCGCGTAGCTCGACTCGTGCAGGTGTACGCGGGCTCCCTCTCGCCGGGTAATAATCGTCGATAAATCGGCGTATCGGTGCCGACGGTAATTAATTATTGCTTTGTGGTTATCGGCTCTCTTGCGGTGGAAACGACGAGTTGCGTGCGGATAATCCCCGCCGACGAAGATCCTTCTATATTGAAAGGTTCGCAGCCGCGAGAGCTCGGAGCGCAACGTAAATACAGAGCCCGGTGACCGCAAGGGACTCTCCGCGGCGTTTTACGGCTAAAAGCCAGCCGACGAATGAAGATTACTGTTATTGCAAGTGGTAATTCGTACCTAATATTCCGCGATGTGTAGCGCCGCCGTGGAGTTTACTATTGCGCAAACAAGTCGCCCGGTTTATCGGATCAAATTGCTTTTAACCTTTACCAAAGTGGTCCATTTGTCTAAACGGGCAAACACTGTTTAGAAATTTAAAAAAATATATTTGAAAGTCAGAAAAAGGCACGTATCGCATTAAAAAAAGATAATTATTAAGATAATAACAATCCAAAATAAAACAATATATGATACATAATTAATAAAAATACAAATAATTTTCGGTACGATGAAAGATTTTATTGATTTTTTTTTAAATTTTACTTTGAGACTTCATTATCGAGATATTTAGTTTCAGTATTATTTTTGAAAGTTTAAACATATTATACTCTTCCGGAATTATGCGTTAAACATTTTTCAAAAATGCATTCAAATTTTTTTAAAGAAACTGTGATTAAAGGTTTGGAAACATATTATATTAGAAAGAACTAAAGTTCATCTTTCACAGATAACTTTTATGGCTCGTTTTTAAAAATTTTGGAATTATACATTTGCCTAGACGCAAATGCCGTATTAGCAGGTTAACAACCAGGGATTGGCGCTAAACACTTTTCATATTGCACGATTTAATAAATACGTCCACGCGCGTGAAGATATAAGTTCAGTATACGTATTTTCTATAATTTATCATGCATATTATAAAATTGCACATAGAGAGGCAAGAAATATAAACGCGCGATACAACCATGTGAAATGAATGTGAGGTATAAGGGGGCAGGATAATTTACATAATTTATGTGTTGTATACGGTATCAATCGTAATGCGAACTTTTGATACTCTATAAAATATATAAAATATATTTCATTTAAGATACAGCAGAAAAGAGGCAGAAAGGTTA
>VBVR01006289.1:0-10551 GCA_011638315.1 Tetramorium parvispinum | reverse complement strand
GTTATTGAGTTATCAATTGTTAAAAATCGGAAGAAGGGATAGACAGCGCGGTGCGCGAGACGTGAGAGCGGCAATTGCAGCAGGAGCAGCGAGTCCCCGCCCACGTCTCCCGCACCGCGCTATCTATCCCTTCTTCCGATTTTTAACAATTAATAACTCAATAACTATTGTGAATTTTGTAAAATGGTACATGACTTTTCTTCACGGTTTGACCCGATCTACCACCAACTTTCTTTGTGGGTACTTTTATTTCGGACACCCTGTATATCCACGTGTCAATCATAATATTCAAATCTAGAACCGAAAATAGAGTGGAATTAAAATACAAATTAATTTGCTTTTTAAAAGGTTTTAAATGTGAATAAACAAGCCAGGAAATCCGCAGATATCTGACGTGATGATACAGTTACAATGTTGCAAAGAGGAAAATGTAACTCTTACAAGAGTTTTGTTGTACGCTGATTGAAAAGGAGTAAAGTCGAAGTTTTCTATTACTTACAATACGATGAATATTATACCATTGTACGGATATCTGTCTATCATCGTACAATATTTATTTAAAATATGAATTGTATCCACTCTTATTTTATTTAAAAACGTAAATTATACTTTTTTCTATATGTAAGTATATGCAGATTTTATATAACATAATTTATGATTGACATTCACATACAGTTGTAATTTTATCATCATAAAATAAATAAATATATTAAAAATGTATATTTTTCGACCGCGGATATTTATCTATTTCAAATATTTGCCGATGGATACAGATATAACACTGTATTTTTGTGGCATCGAAGACTCTTGCTTGCGCGTGACAGGAACGAAACAATCTACTTATTGAAGTAAAATAGGAATCGGAGATTTTTCAGTTTCACGGTGAAGTAAAATCACGATCGTGCGGATGACGGGTTTCAGTCGGAGGACGGATAGTTAGATTCCTCGTAAGAAAACATTCGTTTCCTCCAATCCGGGAGGGTTTCACCGGCTCCTGGGTGTAGCAGTTAGTTTCCCGAGAACGGCATTAGGAAGATTAAAGGACAATTCGGTCCTCATTGCGAAGGGATTAAAATCACTCTCGAAGCTCTGCACAAGTTTCCTTCCCCGTACCTGTACGCCGCCGTTGGTTTCCTTCTTCGTCTATCTTGTAAATGTGGTAGATGCAGCATCCAGCAGCATCCGAGATCGCACACCGCTGACGAACGAATTAACATAATCCTGCTCTCTCGCTCGCGCGGAATCGACGAGTACGAATCAGCACGCGCATCGGATTTCGCGACAAAAAGACGATTAGTTGGCTCATCGATTCGCCTAGGTTTAATGACCGTTTTGGATTAATCACTTTTAAACGATCCGTACTGATCCGTAAGGGACAGAATAATTTAAAGCGGCCGATTAGGCTGCGAGTTTCCTGCCTGTGAGTTAAGAAACGATTTAATTTCGCTCGATTTCCTCGAATAGTTCGGATTGAGAAATCTTAGCTATTAAACGACTCTCGATCTTTGCGTATATAGGAATAGTTTGAGAATTAGATATTTCAAATGACTGTTCAACTTCCTTCTCTAGCTGTAATTTTCCGCGGAATTAGATAATAAAATGTGAGATAAATTAAAAGGTTTTCAAAATTGTTGAAAATAATTTTAAAGGATAAGATTATCCCTAAGACCAGAAGTAGAAATACCCTGCGAACGTACGTCATAGAATCAACAGGAACGAAAGGAAACGTGCACGAG
Source organism: Tetramorium parvispinum (assembly GCA_011638315.1). Lineage (NCBI taxonomy): Eukaryota > Metazoa > Arthropoda > Insecta > Hymenoptera > Formicidae > Tetramorium > Tetramorium parvispinum. Next base: position 8,815 of record VBVR01006289.1, on the reverse strand, counting down.
AATACCACTCGATAATACCGATATCTTATTCCGATACTGTCTCGAAGCAGGGCGGATCGAGGCCGACCGGTTCCGATACCACGTACGTCTCGTGAAAACGTCGCGCGCGAGCTGGACTTTCCGTCCTCAACAAGGCGTCGACGAGAATTCAATAGAACTCAATAGAATTCAATAGGAGTCAGTAAATGTCCCAGGTGCCGGAAGTGTCGTGCCGTAAAACAAAATATCTTATTAACCGCGTCCGTACCCGATATCCGGCAGCCACAACTTTCCTCGCGATCTTTATCGGTGATTATTATGCCGCACGATCCGATAAATTTATGAAGTGCGAAAGTAGATTTCGGGGATTCTCCCCAAGATATTGGGCTTATGCGGCCGCGTTAACGCCGGGCTGTTTCACATTTCGCCGGCTCATCCGCGGACTTGGTCTCGCGGATTTCACCTAAGTCGCGCTGACGCTAACTTCCAACTCGCAAATCAGACTTGTCATCCGAGAAATAAGAATTGAAGGCGGATATGTGCTCGCAAGTCAGATTGAGAATATAAATTCGCGGATAAAAAGGGAGCAGAGTAAAGGCATGCAATGTAGATATTCTTACGCTATCGAATGCCCTAATCTTGAATAAGGAACGAATGAAAGAGAAAAAGTGGGTTTCTCCGAAGAAGGAGAAAAGAAAACGAAGTTATGGCTGCCGGCCACCAAACGTACTGAAACACTCGAGTGAAACCGACGGCGAAAAGCCCCGAGAGAATAGAAACATATCACTTTCCTAAGGACAGACAGTAAGAATTTCGACCGTGCAATGTCGAGGAAATGGCAAGAAAAATAAGAGAACTGCATATAAGATGCTTCAGAAATCACATATTAATAACTAGGCGAGAAAGTTTCGCTCTTTAATTATAAAAGCAGCGCCGAAAAATACTAAAAATAAGTCAAGAATTCAAAGTCTGTTATATGATCGTGTTTCATGTTTTTTATTCGTATTATAAGAATTATCTTTTATGTAAAACCTTAAAACTTTAAAAATGATTCTAAAAATTGCCATAACAAACAAAATTTATTTGGTATATTTATATTAAGGATTTATTGCTTAATATTGTATGATACTTTAAATTCCCGAGTCGTATATTTTATATCCCATTGGGGAAAAGAACACGTAAATAAAATATTTAATGCCATCGTATTACAATATATTATTATTCATAAAACAACTTCAACAAGCAATTTAGGCATTTAGATATTTTCTAATTATTACTTTTTTATATCGAAAACGTCATGCGTCAGAGTTTAAAATTATCTTAGCACGTTTTATCGCTTTAATAAAAAGGAAATAAAACTTGAATACAGAGTGTCATTGTCACGACACCAGTTTTGAGGTGAAGGGTGAAATTACAGCCGACGATGAACAGGCGCGATCAAGGTTCGCATAGAAGGGCCCGAGAAGGGAGGAAGAGAGAATCGCGGGATTAGATATTACTCGGTGCCGGGGTCGTTCGCCAACTGGCTTTGATATATTACCGAGTGATAATCCTATCTGCGCGCAAAGCCAGGACACAACGATACAACCAGAGCAACTAGATGCCATGTCGACTCCGTTGCACTTACAATATGCATCCAGCTGCCTGCTGGTGAAAGCACAAGTTGTGTCTAAGGCGCTTACAGAGCATAGAAATAAGCACGGTCTGTGCCACACACTGACATCTGATAAGAGCCTAAAATAGAAGTCCGTATTGGCGAAGGAACGGTTAAACAACTTTGCCTAGAACGATTGCAACGCGATGCAATGTTATCTCTCGTAAGCAGGGATGATAAAATATATCAGATAACGTGAATCGTAACCCTTAGATTTCCACGGTTGTATAATGTACGATATCATAAAGTGAAGAAAGCAATTGCTACATCGTGAGCGGTTGTTCCTTTTCGTTTTATTTTTAAAAGAACCAGAATCAGCAATCGTATATCCGGTAGCGCAAGTCAGTAAATACATAATGTATAATACTTTACATTTCCGTGACCAAAGTAGAACACTGAAACATTTCGACTATTTATTTTTCTAATATTTATAACATTTAGTCTGCTTATCATGTTTTAACTGGGGACTAGCTCGAGGAAGAAAATTAAAAAATATAAAGTTCAAGTTTTATTAGAAGTATGAAATATAAAATGTAAAGTCCTAAAGAACATGTTTTATTATATTTTAGTGTCATACATTGTAATTTGCAATTTAACTATATGGATGTAAAATTATAATAATTTCTAAAAAAGATTTAAAAATAATAGAATGAATGTATACATTTCGAGAGAAATAAAAATTTAGCGATATATCCGTATGTTTGACTGAGAAAATTGATCTTTAACTAATTTCGCTACAAGTTTCGCCATTACATATAAAATTCTCGAAATATAAATTACCAACCTACATACGTATGCTATCTGTAGCATGACTTATCAGTTCCTCAATCCCCGCTGTTTGCGTATTTCCGTCGAATTGATAGCACGATCGGCGTACATACAAAGCTCTCCCGCATTCCATCGCAACAACTTGCATCTCAAAGCGGGCAAAAGACGAGCGCGCGTATTGCTCCTGATCCACATTGTGGAGCTCGAATTGATACCGGGCACACCTCGGAAAAGAGGTTGTCGAGACCTCCGGTGTGCTGTGACCGGAGAAAAAAAGAGAAAAGGGGAGGAAAAAACTGAAGTTCTCGATACATACCGATGGGTATGGCCGTTCACGAGGCGCCCCGAGGCCATCCGACGAAATTGCATCCGGAATTTCAATATAGCGCATATCATATTTCAACCTTAAAACGCCGCCAGCGCTGTCCGGGTATTACTTTGAGGCTCTTATGCGTAGAAGCCAACTTTGCCCGATTATAGAGATTCCGACTGCGGTAAGGTATACGCAGGTGAAATGCGGGGAGAGAAAACCAAGGGATGCGCAACCATCCCTTCCCCCCCTCCTCATACACACACACACACTCTCTCTCTCTTTCTCTCTCTCTCTTTCTCTCCTTCCGACACGATCCTTTCACCGGAGTGGAACAGCCTGCAGGGGACATTAGATGGTTTTCGCTCGGAATAAATGATCAAAAGGTAACTTCGGATTAAAGCTGTCGCTCGCTCGATGACTCGCTCGCGCTTACACGCTCCGCTGCGACCCGGATGTTGCGCTTTTACAAAGCGGCTTAATCAAATTTTCAGAAAAGTCGGTGATGCTATTAATACATATTCGCCTGTGCCGGAAGGCGCGTGCGTTCTCTCAGTTCCAAATTCTTTGTCAGATTTGGAAATGATTTTGGTTTAGTGAAAGGTTAAAGAAGAGATGATCGTATTATCTCCATGCTTAAAGATTGTCTAGGAACTGAACATTTATATTCCCTTTGTTGTTTCAAATTGTTTATTATTTAAGTATTTATATTTAAACGTTTAAATTTTATTATTGATTTATTATTTGATGTTGCCGAGTATTATTTCTATCTCTGATTATGATAATAAGTTCTTTTCCTATTAAAAGTTAATATTTTGTGCTCTATATAATCCATCGTTATTATCAAAATACCATTATAGAAAAAAGTATTTAATATTAAAAATAAAAGAGAATTATTGTATACTAATAATAAGGACAACAATTTAGATTAAGATAGATAGAATTTATCAAATTTTTATAATAGAATGCGATTTTCATATATATCACATATTATACTGTTTTATTATAATAAAACACCATTAAATGCATCTTCATCCTTTTTGTGAATATATATAATAAATAATAATTATATAATCTCTAATGAGAAAAACAGTACAATTTTTTAAATAATCGATAATTACTTTGTAATTAATAGAATATATGAGAGATGCAACAGAGAAAAAGATTCTCTTAAATAAAATATCTTTCTCTGATATATATGTATAAAAAAATGATGAATGTATATAATTATTACTAGTAATGCCGCGCTGGATTATGAACCGATTATACTTTCAAAGCGAGTTTTTCTTTCTTTTTTCGTCGTATATGTCGGAGAAAAGGAAAATTATCTCGTGGTTTAAATTGGAGGCGAGAAAGCCGAGAAAAATTAATGTCAGTTCGTTAGGGTGGCTTGTACTCACGTCACAGAATTTAATTATTAGTGCGAGTAGAAGTAAATGGCAGCCACGAGAAAAATGTCAGTTTAACGAGGAGACACAAGCATATCGCTATCGAAACACTCGCGAAGTTCGCCATTAGGTGGAATGACCTTTCGAGCAATTTTCACGTATCCGGCGATCTCTAGGAACGGCAACGGTGTAATATATTCTTTTTTTTATTAATGAAAGATATCATAAACGAGTTCCAAAGCAATCTTCCGCCAAGTACTCGGCGGAGCGCCGAGACAATTTTCTTCCGAAGTTTACTCGCTCGCGCTTATCGAGAGGGGAGTTTCAGCGAGCAAAAAATTCTCATTATGACTTATCCACGATCGACCACTTCGACTAAGATACTCTGGATAAACCGAGATAAGCGGAAATCTACGATGAAATCGGTGGGATAATGTCGATGTTGTAATTGAAGGGTATGCAATTTGAGAACTCCGCCGAAATATCAATGCTGTTTTCTTTTTCGTTGATAAAGACACAATTAGGGAAGAGAAGGGAAGCGAATCCGACACGTGTCAGCTCGAGGGAGATAAGGAACTCGCAGTATTCCGCTTATCTCGATATCGAATGGATATTTGGCTCGACATGATGATTTATCACCACTGTCGTTTGGGATGAGGAGAGGGCACTGTCCTAAAAAAGGGCACCCCCGGTGCAATTTGAACAAAATCGTGCCAAAGGAAACGAAAACATTTATTCGCCCAATGAAATTGGTTTAGTGAATGGGAGAGATTGACAGGAGTTATGCATCGAGCTGGGGCAAGATCCTGGCGGACAACGAGATCCCGGCGAACGTTCCGGTAATACTGAGTCGTTTATCACGACTGGCGAATGGAGAGCTCGTGAGATCGCGAGAGAGATCGTCCGACAAGCTGCACGCGGTGTTGCGCTACGCTACTAAGTTCGCCCGAGTTGTGGTGATTAATCGATAATGGGTTCCATATGATACGGGACGGTACGTTGTCGATGTGCGAAACGACCTTAATCACATTAGTTGACAGTGACATGATCGATATATTATGACGGGACAGGTCATTCCGTTTCGTTCAGCTTAACATCACAGTACGCTGCCCCTAGCGTTCATGTCATGCTTATCTTGCTCGAGTATCTGCGTGTTACGCTCTTGCATCTACATATACATTATCATAATAGAAGCGAGCTGACTAATTAATCGATCCACATGCCACCTCCCCAATTTCAGTTTGCGCAGTTTCATATTTATGTTGGGATGTATGAAACGAGTTATTCTAGTAGCCAGATAAACATCATAATATATTTATAATTACACTTTGCTAAAAAAAACTGTCTGCTTTGTGCAGTAAACTCAATAATACTGTAAACATGAAACATGAGATTTACGAAAATAAATGTGATTTTTGTATACTTTTTCCGAGTTAATTTCAAAATAGATAAAAATATACGTGTATGGAAAAATATGTAATACCATCAATAATTATTAGCTGTTTTTAATTTTTTTTTATATCATGCTTTTCATTCGGAAAATTTATTGCTAAATGATTTTAGGGATCAACTTGACATAAATGTCGGCTAAATCTTTTCTCTATGTCAGAAAGAATTTTTCACCTTAGCAACAATCCTTACTGATACCCTGGCGTTTGTTACAGTGTGCCACCTACTACGAGGCGGCGTGGCAGCGATTTTTGGACCGCAGAGCGCACACACGGCATCTCACGTGCAAAGCATTTGCGACACCATGGAAATTCCGCACTTAGAGACGCGCTGGGACTACCGACTTAGACGGCAGAGCTGCCTCGTCAACCTCTATCCACATCCCACCACTTTGTCCAAGGTACGTATACACAAACTTTAGCCAGAATAATAGCCTCATTAAAGCGGCACCCATCGCGCAAAATCTGCCTTCGTGACCTTCCTCCTTACGGATTTCTTGCCTGCATTGCTGTTTTACCACTACATTCATCGACGACAAACACGGTTTTTAGATTGACGCTCTAATCAAGGTAATTTCAACATTTCGTGCTTCGCATTTTACGTTTCACTGTAATTATAATTGGAGTGGAGCGTAAGGAATGTCAATGAAGCCTAAAAAAACATCAAATTTTCATCAGAGATGAAAAAATATACTGTCACAATATTATAAACATTAATTAGTAAGGCTATATTTCAAGCATTTAAAGTTTTCTTTTTTCATTAGTTAATCAAAAATATAATTGAAGTTGTTGACAAATTCCAGCAAATTTCATATTTAGACGAAAGATGATCGGTTTCGCGTTTTCATCAAAGTATAGTGCGGAAGATCGCTTTCGTGGCCAAGACGCATTCGCTGTTATATTTGACTGTATCTGTATGCATTGAGTGCTGCGCCCACAGTGCGGTAATTCTGAACTTGACGTAAAAGAAGTGAAACTTTTTGAATTTCTCTTAATAAGCGCGAAGTTTCGCAAGGAGGTACGGCTGAAAGCTTCGGACGCGGGTTTACATAGCTCCTCGGGCTTTTTGGGTTAACGAGAGTTCTCACTCGTTCTTTTCGCTTTCTCTCTCTCTCTCTCTCTCTCTCTTTCTCTGTGCTTGTTGTTTCATGAATCCTTGCAACCCTTTCCCTTCTTCAATATTTGTTACTCGGGAACACTTGTACCTTGTGACACTATGTATGCTCTTTCTTCTTCGCTCGTTCTCACATCCTCTCAAAGTTTGCCACTAGATTTGTCCTCCAGTCCCAAAAGCGTTTTGTTTATTCTCTGTATAGGGTACGGTGGAATCCTGCTCATCGCCATCACTGAGTTTTCCTTTATTTTCGAAGGGACTCGCGAACGGAAAATAAATATCCGCGGCTGCGAGGCGCTTTACGCTTCAAACGAGAGAACATTCGTGAGAAAATCGATAAATTCGTCGCTGCGGGCGAACGAAACGCGCAAGCAAGGAAAGTATAAAAGCCAACGAAAATGAAATTTTCTTCGGATGTAGACATCAGAAAACAATTGTACTTTATTTGTACCTTAAATATGTGTCTAATATGGATGCACCTGGTTGGGGGAAAAAAAACGATTTTTACCCGATTATTACTAAGTACAGTCAAATTTTATTGACTAAGTACCAAGCTTATGTTAGCAATTCTTAGATCTGTAGGATATAAAACACGGTCAACAGACAGGATTTATTTCTACGTGACGAATTTCCCGAAGTCCTTTACGGATTTCGTATGAAATATTGATGACTAGATAATAATTTACGGTCGCGTAGGTTGGCTTTGACATTCTCGATCAAAGGGCTTTCAGCAATAGTGCACAGAGGACACAATTTAAAGGCCATCGCATACCTAAAGCTTTTCGCTCTTTTTTCTCCCTTTTTTTCTCATTCTCTCTCTCTCTTTCTCACTCTCTCTCCCTCTCTCTTTGTCTCTCTTATCAGAGTAAGAATTTCAATTAGAATCCATTCATATGTCGCATCATTGAATTTCGAGCATTTGTCAAAAATCAAATTTTTAATGTTGTTATTCTAGTATTTTGAAATATTCTGATAAACTCGCAATTACTGTCGCAACTCTAATTAGCATGTATATTCATGCGAATACATCTGACGCGCATTTTCATTTATTTTATCCAACAGTTTGTGTAATTTATATAAAATATTTGATCAAAAATTTTTATAAAAGAAGAAACAGACGTTATGAAAAGTAATCAAATATGCAAATTTTCTACTATTCTAATGTTTGAGTAAAAAACAGAGAAAGAAATTATTCTTAGACAAGTTGTAATATTTATGTTTATAAAGATATTTAAAAAATTACATAGATTTCGTCATATTAGAATAATTAATATATTTGAATTAATACAATGATAATTGATTAAGGAAGACTGCACCTTTTTAGATTAAGAACTCGTGTAAGATTCATGTTAGAGTGCACCTTCTTAATTTGCAAAATCCGATATTCGCACAATGAAATGCGAGCGCGCGAGAGAAGAACATAAAGAAGGCGGAGGAACGTTTAATAAGCTTTCGCATTCTGAAAGTGATAAACATCAGGTTTCCTCAGTCTCAGGTTTCCATTGTGAGTCCAGTAAACCGGAGGGAAGTAGCTTACGTCGTCAGTTATTTCACGGTGTTAGAGCAGGGTTGGTTTTCTCTCGCCCGAGTTCTTTTCTCGGTGGATTCCCCGCCATTTCCAACGGCGAAAATGCAAAATTCACTAGGAGAGCAGCGGCGTCCTGATTAGAGTACTCGGCGGAGGAAAAGGAAAATCGAAAAAAGACAGCGAAGGGTAGGTGAACGTTGGCGTCGATTCCGTCAAACGAGCGACAGCCTCATTCAGTCAACTCGAAGACGGAAATATTTTACTTTCCGGTACCATCTTATGCGTAGTTCAAAGGAACCGAAGGCGATTGCAGGGAGCAGAAAAATTGAGTAAAAAGAAGCACGACCAGTGAGTCTCTTTGATTCGCATCGGGAGTGAATTGTGGCGATAACTTTAATACCCTTCGCACCACGATTTTCCGCAAAACGATAACAAATTACTATCGCAAACGGCGCATTATATTCCGGCAAAATAAAAATAAATAATTCCTATCTATGAAAAGTATCAAATGCAAGAAAACATTGTCTCAAAGTACTTTTAAGCTTTTACACAACTACGATTTACTTATTAGTTATTTAAACGTGAAAATTATTATAATTATACATAAAAATAAACATAAAAATGAG
>VBVR01006288.1:0-10553 GCA_011638315.1 Tetramorium parvispinum | reverse complement strand
TTTATTATTTTCTTTCATAATTCTAAAGTAAATTCTAAAGAAAACACCGTCAGTTTATGTTGACAAGTCTAATTCCACTTCGATTGCACTTATTTATATGTAATCTATAAGCGAAAAAGTTGGGACAATTTTATTTTATGCAATAAATTATTTTATTTATTGATTTTCATATCAAAACGTATAAAATCTCATATTGTTATTTATTTGCCAACATAATATAACGCATTAAAGTTATAAAATAAAAAAAAAAGAAATTAACACATAATTTCTTTCTATACGGTCAAAAATTTTTATGAATTTTCCAAACATTTTGTAGGAGGAAGATGTGAACAGTTGCAGCAATTAATTTATGAAAATTTATTGAATCGTCATGGCTGTTTTGAAATCAAGAACTCTCTGCTTCGTGAGAACACGTGACGTATCCAGATAACGCAGAGCTTCTTTAAGTTATACAAAACTTAATGAATAATGTCCTTCAGAATACGTTTAGCTCGCAGCAGGCCAGTTAGACTTCTAGGGACAGTGGCCATGAAGTGTTGGGCTTTCAGTGGAGCGTATATCCTCGTGTGCTTTTTCTTATATTGGTTATACGGTGGAGTTTTGGCGTTCTTCTTGCTGTGTTTTGCCACTACTGGTTTGTACATATCTATTTTTTGCTGTAGAAAACTTTAATTTCTAGCTTTTAACTATTATTTTATGGTTACAGGAATACTCTATCATAGAGAAGATCAACTTCTTTATCATCCAGAACTGCCAGCTCATTCGCGAGTTTACGTCCCAGCTCCTTCAATATTTAGTTTGCCTTATCAAAGTATATACACCAGGGCTGGAGATGGCACAATACTGCACATGTTTTTTATTTCTCAGCCAGAAGATAGGATGAGAAAAGCGCCTACCGTGCTTTTTCTTCATGGCAATGCTGGCAATATGGGCCATCGGTATTTTACTACATATTAATTTAATAATATAATACGGAGTCCTGATACATCAAATTTATGTCTTTCTCTCAGATTGCAGAATATAGTAGGACTGTATCATAATATTCAGTGTAACATTCTAATGCTAGAATACCGAGGATATGGCCTGTCGCAGGGCACTCCGTCAGAGGATGGTCTTTACATGGATGCCCGCGCAGGAATAGATTATCTGTTTAGTAGAACGGATATTAATACCAATGAAATCATAGTATTCGGTAGATCACTGGGTAAAGAATCTAATTTTCTTATTTGAAATGCATATAAATTTTTCAATTTTTAAGATTTAGATTTGTTGTATTAAATTGCCAAAAACATTTAATCTTCTTAGTATTTATCAATATTTATGATAATTAAATTTGATTAAATTGTAATTTTGATAGGTGGAGCAGTAGCAATTGATTTAGCCACGAAGGAAGAAAATTCACAAAGAATTTGGTGCCTTATACTTGAAAACACTTTCACCAGTATCCCAGATATGGCCGCCTTATTTGTAGGATCTAAATTTTTACAATATTTGCCTCTTTTTGTATACAAGAACAAGGTAATTAAAACGGGATAGAGATATAGCTTATATTTTTTTATATGATTCCTTAAATTTTCATTATTTTATCTCGTTACAGTTTTTGTCTATTCTAAAAGTTCGCTCAGTCACAGTGCCCACTCTATTCATTTCCGGTCTGGCGGACACACTAGTACCGCCTCGCATGATGCAGGATCTTTACAAGAATTGCCGAAGCACATACAAGCGTATACTTCCAATCGTGGATGGCACACACAATGAAACCTGGTGTCAGCCGAGTTATTATCAAAACATTAACACTTTTCTGACTGAGCTCAGGGAAAATCCACCTCCAAGGGTAACGTCTAGTCATTGGCAAATTGATAATATTTAGTGATAAAGCGCTTCTATTATTGTCACATCTATTATCGTCTTAACATCATAAATGTAAAGGAAATTTTTACTTGTTAAAGATAAGAATTGACTTTATTGAATTGAACTTTTTATACTTTTCATAGAAATTGTCTTCATGCGTTTCCGCAAAAACGGAAAAGTTGATCTTATCGACTCAAAGATGATTAGTAATTATAGTTATGTCCGAATCAAATCCTAATTAAATTAAATAATTATTTCAAATTATTGCAAGTCAATTAATTTAAATAATATAATTACATTTGATTGACTTAAATTATTCTAATTTAATGATGAATAGTTAAAATAATCGGTAAGGGAAAAACACGTTAATCAATCAATGGAAAATCGATATGACTAAATATCTCAAGAGATTCTATAATACGGAAATGTGTAAATTAAAAATAACAAATGATACTTAAAAATATGATGTAAAAAAAGATGTAAAGAGAATATTGTGAAAAAAGGCAAGTTTATTTCTATTAAAGTTTTTAATTTTGTGACTACCAAAGTATGCATATGTCCGCAAAGATAAATTTTTTTATATATGTATATATTTCTTCATATAAATTAGATTATGGATTGTATTATTGCAAACCGTTCCTGTTATACAATAAGTACTGTAGTAAAAATGAAAAAAAAATTATAAATTATGAAAGCAACTTGCATGAATTGCGTTATACAATATTATGTAAGTTATGCTAAGAAAATAAAAAATATCTTTTATATTTTTTCCCAATAACAATCCTCATGTTTTTATAAGAATAAAAAGATTTAAAGTCTACGATTGATTCTTCTTTTTTTCGCGATCATTCTTCGAGTCAACAGAATACCAATTATCGTCAGAATTGTCAGTAGAGTGATAGTTGTGGCCAGAACAGCAATCATTCCAGAACTAGTCCTGAATGTTACAACCTCTTGGCTAGAAAGACTTGTAATATTAACGATCATTTTCTCTGAAGAATGTGAAAACTCATCGCACAAGACTTCTCCCTCCCATTTGTACCAATGAATCATCCTTCTATCCGCTAATGAAGGTGGACTAGCACACCTAATTGATAAATAATGAAAAATAAGATGAGATATTAGTAGGTGTATTCATTTATAAATGATATAATATTTACATAGAAAATAAAAAGATGGAGATTAATTGGAAATTTCGGATATCAATTTGTATATGTAATCTTCTACAAATAAATAGTTAATAATAAATTAAAATAATCGTTATATTAGCTTAACAATAATAATTTGATATCAAGAAAGAAATAAGTTTAAGCCGTTAAATTCCTAACATATTTAAAATAAGTTCTAAAATGTTTAATCATGTATTAACATGTGTAGTTACCTCAAATCTTCTAAAAGATTACGGTTTTTAATATAAAGACTTGGAAGTAATTCATTCAACATCCATTGCAATGAGCAATTGCAATTAAATGGATTTCCTTGCAGATTAATAGGATATTTTAAACTTGAAACATTTTTATTGTAAACATTTATATTAAACAGCTCTGATGACACATAAGTAAAGCGATTATTGCTCAAATCTAGCTGAAAAATGAAAATAAAAAGATGTAATAAACATGTCTTTTAAGAAACAACTGCATCTTTTATATATAAATCTTTTATAAAATAATATAAAATACTTACAGAGCATATGTTCATATGTTGAAAAACGTTTTCCTGAATTCTATGCAATTTCGTATTACTTGAAATAGTCACATTAATACAACCGTATTTCTTCTCCTTTAACATGACAAGTGCTTCTTTGTCAATCTTCTCAATCGTCTCTACAAATTTTACTTCGAATATCTCCAAATTCAAATCAGATAAAATTTTTAAATCTTTCAGACGATTTCCATTGACTTTAAAAATTCTTAAACTTGGAAAATTTTTAACAGAAATGGTTTCAGGTATTATTGTTAAATCATTGAAAGATACATCTAGCGTTTCTAAATTTTCCAGAAAAACGTCCGGAAAGTCTGATAAAGAATTTCTACTGATATTTAAATTTCTTAATTCTTCCAGTAATGTTAAATTATATATGTTAGAAATATTATTGTTTTGAATGTTTAAGGTATGAATTGATGATTTTTGAAATGATATAGTATTGATAAGATTGCTTTCCGCGTGAAGTTCCAACAGTGATGTTGGAAGATTTTGGAAATTTACGGAGAGAAGTTGATTATTGTTAATACGAAGAATTTTCAGATGCTGCATATTAAGTAACGAATTATCTGGGAGAGTGATAAATTTATTGTAGGAAAGATCCAAGTATTCGAGTTCCAGCATATTGTCGAGGAAGTTCTGTAAAATATTTAAGTAAACAACATGAAATTAATTCATAAGAGTAATGTTAATATTATTACTAGATAGCTTTACTAAATTTCATTAAAAATTTTTTTCATTGAAAATAAATTAAAAGTTTTTGCTGTTAAAATTATCGTATTACCAGATCAATGAGATTGTTATAAGACACATCAAAGATTTTCAATGTTATTGTTCTCTCTGAGCTTTTCTCCACATTGTCGATAGAATTATGACTCAAATTAAGTTTGGAGAGGGAAGAAATTGTGTTTAGAATAGAAATATCGAAGCTCCAGAGTGAATTGTTGGAATAATCTAAGTCTTCGAGCTCATTTAAGTTATTAAAGATGTCTGGATGTATATGATCCAGTTGATTTTGAGACAAATCCAATCTTTTTAAATGTTTCAGATTTTTTAGTTCATTTATGGGTAGGAGCACTATATTGTTTTTTGAAAGAATAAGTTTGTTCAGTGGTCTATGCTTATCTAGAGTGAGAAGGTCGAAATTAAGAAGTTCGTTACTTTCTAAATCTCTGTCATGGCAATTAATAATTGGTTCTGCATCTACAAGAACAAGGACACGTGACATTATTATTCTATTATTTCTCCTTATCTTTTTTTCTTATCTTGTTTTTAAACTTACTCGTAGTAGAACATACACAAGTTTTACATATATCGCACAAACATTGATTGCACAAAAATAAAAGTAACAATGTAATAATATTAAACATCATGATATCCGCACTGTACTTTCACACACAGACTATCATCAAATGATTTAGTCATAGTAGATACCCACTACTTGATAAGCCGATCCTGATATCATATCTGATAAGTACGTCATCTATGTGATACAATCCATATTACTCATCTCTTTTTAATATAAATGTCACAGATTCAATTTAATCAATTCTTGACATATTTATAATTTTTCGATGATTTTGGGACATGCTGTATAGAAAATTATATAGTAATAATTTTAATCCAATCTTCAACGTTTATATCAATCTATTTTGATTCACTTATGATTAACATCTTAAATTTTTTAAATATATTCCAAGCTATTAAAAAAGCAACATTCTTTGTATCAAAAAATTTTTATTGTTGAGTAATACTTGAAAACATTGTTTTTAATCCCAAGCAACATTCTTAGATTTCTTAAAAAATAATGGCCAATAGCGCTCAATTAACGATAAGTTCCAAGCGATAAATTAACATTTTCATTCATTGTTATGTAGCTGACAAAGATTTTCAAAGCTACAACTGTTACATTATAAAATTACATATCATTTATTAATTTTGTATATTACTTATTATTATCAATATTATATATGATATTTATATTAACATCATATTATATCATCAATATTAATGAGTAATATATTACATTCATACTTGTGAAACAAATGGATAAAAGTTATAAATTATTTAGACAACTTTGAAACAATTCTAAGACCTCTTGAAGAAATCTGTTAACGTGGACTGCTTCTTTTTCACTTTCTCTACCTTAGCCTCTGCTTTCTTCTCTTTCTGCCTCGTCTCTTCTTTTTTTTCCTCTTCGTCTTCTGAACAACTTACATAAACATGTTCTTTCTTTGTTACAATGTATTCGCCTTCTTTATAAGTTCTATTGACTAATTTCAACACTTTTCTTTTGCCATTTTCATGCTTTACTCTTGGTGGAGAGGGACTCTTTGGTTTCGCAAGAGTTTCCAGCTCCATTTCGGGAACTGATTCTTCCATCTCTATGTCACTTTGTACCTCTGAGTCACTGGAATCGATCTGTACAACAATTCTCTTCCGTTTCTTAGCAGCTTTATCCGTTTCTTTACTTCTGTTTCGCTTTTTTCCATGCAAAGTCTTCTTTTCTTTATTTTCTTTTTTCTCGGTAAATTCCTCTTTGACACTATCATTTTTCTTTTCTGATGGTGTTACTTCTGCAAATTTCGAAGGAGATGTTAGCTTTCCAAAAAAGTTATCCAAACTTCCTTTCTGCGCAGATTTACTTTGTGGCGATACTTTTTTAGCGATAGAATTGACCATAGAACTCTTATTCTTCTCAGTGGAATTTTTAGTCTTTTCTGCAGAATCTTTATTTTTTTGGACAAAATTTTTATCCTTTTTTACAGTGTCTGTTTCTTTCTCTGTTAATTCTTTAGTTTCTTCCGTTAAAGCTTGATCTTTCTCCATTGAGTCTTTATGCTTCACTGAATCTATCTCCTTCCACAAGTTTTTATCCTTCTTTCCTGAGTCTCCATGACTTTTTTGAAAAGATGATTTCAATTTTTCAGGGCTCTTTGATTTCCCAGCCATGTTAAATAGATTATTAAATCCATTTTTCTTCGCAATTGTTGGATTCTTTTCTGTCTTTGACGGATTCATAGGTTTTGAATTTGTTGTATTTTCCAATATAATCTTCTTGGCAGCTGTACCCCAACGTAATAGTTGCATCTCTTCGTCACTTCGTTCTTTGCAGACATCACACTTGATTGCGCTGTAATTTATGTCGCCAGAACCAGAACTGGCAAGCAATTCCAAGTCCGCAAGCGGTTTGTGGACGCTGTACAGGTGCTCCGACATAATTTTACTGAACTTTTCTTTGGCCTTGGATACATCAGACTCTTTGACGACCTCCACACGCATTCCTTTATCTTTCAGGAGACCTATTAGCAAATACGTACATTCAATGTTGTTGCTTTCATGATATTTCTGATAAAACTCCCATAAGATTTGTTTTGCTACATTAACGTGGACATGTAACTCTTTGCTTAGCCATTTGTAGGTAACCTAAAAATAGAATTATGTTTTATTAGATACGATATAAAAAAATAAAATATATATCTATATATACATATATGTGTATAAAACATAATGCAGAATATACGTATATATAATCGTAATTAGAATTACCAGCTTGTCATTATCGAAAACATGACCGGCTAAAGTCTCTAAATGCTCGTTCAATACTTCCATAATCATCTTTCAACGATTTATGTCACAAGTATCAGTTAATAATCAACTCTATTCCAATGTGTAGTTTAATTTTGTCAATTTAATCTAATATTGTCTGACATAACGACTATAGACACATTTTCATAGATTGAAAAAGTATAGATGGTATACGATAAACTTTATGCATGTTGATTGGTTGCAGGATAGAAAGGTTCTCCAGTCACTAGAAATTTAACCAATCAGTATACTCAAAAAACTTGTCGCACTAGCATGTAATGACACCTTTGGAGCTATTCGGATGCAAGCACGTTATAGATTCTAAAATTCGCGTCGTTTTTCATGTCACTCTTTATTATCCCATGAAATTGTACATTTAAACACAGAATTAAATAAAATTTGCTCTAATTATATTTTCCATGTATATTAATTGCAATAGCTACAGTTTATAATTTATATTAAATTTTTTTTATTTAAATATATCTCTAATGAAAATATTATTAAATGAATAAATTATTAAATTGTCGTCCAACACGTCTACGTGCATAGAGTGAGTAAATTAGAATTTTAAAAGTACGTATTTATAAAAAAAAAAAAACTAAAATGACATAACGCAATTTATTATTTTATTTATTATAAAGGAACTGTAGAAAGAGAAGTACATAGTAACTGTATATGTATGTACAAGAGACAGTATAGCACAAGAGACAGTCAAACTTTCACCAGAATCATTCACTCATGTTCAAATGCCACATGTATGAATGAATTGAGTCTGAACACTTAATTTATTGAACGATGAATAAAAGGCACTGGCAAGAATTGCTTCTCTTGTCTCCTTTCAATGTACAACTCCCATTCTTTCGTCGCATCAACATCTCTCAGCAAAATTTATTTATATACTTATACCTAACATCAAAGAGTAACCTGAACCTGTGTTACTTTAAGATGTATCTCATATCTTTTACGAGCAGAAAAATCTTTTAAATATTTAAATAATTAATCGACTTGACGATTAAACATTACGCAAACACTGGAAAATGTTCGGTCTTTCTCCAAAGTCTTCATCTGTTGTCAGCATTTCATTTTGATGCAAATAAGTTGTACAGTTTTCTTTTATATCGACGAAACACTTTTATATCGGTGAAATTATATTAGCTTCCAACGTTTATAAATATTATAAAACAATGTTTCTAATGAATTTATAACGCTCTTGCTATTGTAAGCGTAAGTTTCGTAATGTTATATCAATAATAATTGGCGTAATGGTAATTTACGATTTTGTCGCTTCACTCGTCCAGGAATGAGAAGCATCGGTAAAGCGCATCCAGATTGGTCTCTATTATCAATAATCGTTTCACATAGGAAAAGTCCTGGGAAATGATGCTCATAACGGCAAGCACAAGTTATCTGTTGTGCTGCGCTTGGGGCTCTGCGACTTGTTCTCCGCTGTGAACCGGCTGTGTCAATGTATTTTGAAACCACATCATCCAGTTGCTCAGATAATGGCCGTCCACGTGATTTTCGGGATTGTCTCTTATCTGCACATCGTTCAATTCTTGAAAATTGCGAACGGTTCGGAGTTCCGTAAAATTATTGTTCACCGAATGGCCCCCATGCATCCTTACCTCCCTCTTTCTAAGAGCATCCTTTACTAACCTTTGCCTACGCTCCTCTTCCGTCTCGATGGCGGATCTTGTGAATCTCATTTCCCTGGCTCTCAGCGCGTCTCTTCGCAACCTCTCCTTCCTTTCCTCCTCTGTCTCTTTAGCGTACTGATTCAATCGGGCCTCCCGCCTCTTCGTCGACTCTCTGTTCAATCTTTCTCTCCTCTGTTCCGGCGTTTCGTTGGCGTACAACGACAATCTCTTGATTCTCCTTCTCTCCGCCTCACGATCCAGTCTCTTCCTTCTATCTTCCGGCGTCTCATTGTACATCCTGTATTCTCTTTTTCTCGCCGCTTCAGCGTCGAGTCGTTTCCTCCGTTGCTCCGGCGTCTCGTAATACATTCTCATCTCACGCCTCTTGGCCGCTTCCTTCGCCAATCTCTGCAAACGTTGCTCCTCGCTCTCCTGCTCGTACAGCTTTTTCCGTTTCTCTCTCATACACTCTGCCTTTTTCCTCAGTTTCTCCCTGTAGTCTTGATGATGCGCGACGGACTTGAGCCTGACGTGTTTTTTTGATCTTCTGGCTACTTTAGTTTTTTCCTGCTCGAGGTTATCCTTGCTACGTTTCGCTAACGCGATTACGTCGCCAGTGTCAACGTCAACGGGAACCTGTATATTCTGTTTGGCATCCTTCAAGATCCTCAGTCGTATATTGGCATCGTTGTTGCCGTCGCATAACCATTCCGCGGTATACACGGTGCCGTGATCCTCATCATCCTCCTTCTTTATATTGATATTAAGCCCGTCCAGGAGCTCATTCGATATCGTTACCGTAGATATATTGTAATTGGTTGTTTCTATCTGCTCGTCGTTTCGAATGAATACTTCTGTTGCGTTCGGCTGTTTTTGGAACTCAATATTTATGGAATCAGAGTCCAAGGTGTCTAAATAAATTGGATCCGTTAACACGTTGGTAATAGCGCCGTTCTCGGTATGTTGTATATTTTCTAAAGCGGATTCCGCGCTGTTTGATTCGTTCGCTTCGCTTTGTCGTTGATGATCTTTGTCGATCGTCTTCTCATCATAGTTTTTGCTTTCTCTGATCTCGATTGCGCAAAAATGTTGCGCCGATGTAATTATCTCGACTTCGTTAAGATCCGCCTCGGGCTCATCCTCCTTATGTTTCTCGTACGCTGAGATCAAGTCTGACGGCTGATTTCTTACTTGTACATCACCTTCAGATATTTCCATGTCCCACCAGAGTGCATGAAAAATGCGCTAAATGCTGAAATCACATAACAACATGCTATAGTTTGTTCGAAAAACATGCAACATCCGATAATTAAATGAGCGAGTAAAAAAGGCAGCCAATCGCTAAAAATTCCGAGTATCGACAAACGCTCTCTACATCAATATTTCATTTGTCACTCGCTTCGCAATTATAATCTCAAACTTATTGTCAATTGTACAATCGAGATTACATTACAGGGTTTGTTATAATTAACTATTCCTCCTATTTGCCTTCCTTGCCTAAACGGGCATTTGCACGTTTCTCGCAAACACAATTATTCTTGAACCTGTTATTGTATCGTATGTATGCATTTTTCAAAAAGGAAAAGTAGAATTGACTGAAAAAGCATTCGCGGTAAAAAAAAGATGCAAGAGAAAGCCTCGACGAGCGTATTTCCCTGGCGAAATCGTCGACAGAATAATGATAATTAGATATGCCAGGATCTGTCGGAACGGTGCTCCATACCTGCGTGTATCGTCTGCTTGACAGCTGATTCAAGATGGCGGCGTGGATGGCAC
>VBVR01006287.1:0-10556 GCA_011638315.1 Tetramorium parvispinum | reverse complement strand
TATATATATATATATATATATATATATATAGTCATTTAACAAAATGTACAAATTATTTACATATGCAAAAGTACTTAGATCGTTACTCGTCAAATAACTGCATCTAATATACTTCATATTTTTGTACTGGCTAATTCTTCAGTTACTTCGGACACTGCGTCTTTCGCGACGTGCAAGGAAATTCATTCACATCTAACCTATCTCATCGTTCTCCTTATCTGAACTGTCTGAATTCTCAGATTCCTTGTCTCTCTTTTCACGGTACCTCAGCTCCTTGCTGAGAACGTTACGGGGTCTCTTCTGCAGGAATTTATCCTTCTTTCTACAGCCTGACATTTCTCTGATTTGAACGGCCTTTCTCCAACGTGCTTTTTCCAACGTGTGTTTACATCTAATCGCAGCTTATAACCTAACGTCCGCTGTTGTATGGTACTGATTGTCAGCAGAAACGTCAACATTGTATGTATATACAATGCATAATTGTTTGATTTCTTTGTGTTGATTGTGTGTAATTATTACAAATATTCAGAGCTCTGTAGTTACACAACTGTTGCGATTGAATCTGCGCGAAATCTTGTTTTAACCTTCTTACCTTAAATTTTTATGAAATATATTCATTTGATGTCATTTTGTAGAGAAACGAAGGTTACTGTTGAAAAATTGACTTGAAATAAACCATCATAAAATTGCTGAACTTTATAAAATTTTTTCAGAGAGACAATCAAACAGGATAATTGTATATACAATGGAAGATGTGCAAACGACGAGGTACGATCCGCATTCGGAGACGGATGATTCTCTGTACATCGCTTCGAAATGTTGGGGACGCGTTATGGATGCTGCTATCAAGGTTTGCAAGAGATTCTTAAACTAGGGTCCTTGGTGTGATTATTTATGTCGCAGTTACTCGTCACGTCGTTTTCTGCATTTGACAATTGTATTTTTAGACCGGCTACAGAGAAGGGGCACAAGACGGGGCGGACTCTGTATTGCAAGAGGGATTCGACATGGGTTACAAGGACGGTTTCGAGACCGCTTTCGCGCTAGGAAGGTACAAGGGTCTGGCAGTCGCTTCAACATTCATGTCAGAACATCCCACGGACGTGTCCGCCGCTCTCGATAAAACTAGACGCGGCGCGTGTCGGATATGCGACGTGGAGTCGCGGAATAAGACTTCCAGTCCGTACGAGAATGCCCCATTCTCAGAGGTCCTGAACGAGCAGAGAACACACTCCGCAGAAGTGATAAACAGGCTGCACGAGTACTTCGAACCGGTCCTGAAGAAATCGGGCATCGCGATCACAGCGACTTTTTAAATATATTTAAGTAGTGTTTGCGAGTAATTGGTTAGATTATTAAAAATCCAGTAATGTTTTTGTTGGTACATTGTTTTTGTTGGTACATAATAAAAACTTAATTTTCTATAGAAACTTTTATTGAGACACTCGGACAATTCCGCGATTCAATCATACAGAGATTATTGATAAATGTTTTTCTTTTATAAATATAATCCCTCGGGGGAACCTTCCTTCTTCCGATACAGTACACTTTCCTTGGACTTCTTGAAATCGTCACTGGTAACCTTCATACGCCGTTCACGTAGAGCCATTAAACCAGCTTCGGTACATATTGCCTGAAACAAGAATTTAAAAAGTCCATTTTAATAAAACAATAAGAATTTATTTACACGAAATTTCTATTCTATCACTAATTGTAATTTTAATATCGCATTTTTTTTATATTTTTGATATTGTTTTTAAAAAATTATTTTTTACCTTGATATCTGCACCAGAAAGATCATCCTTCGCCATAATCAATTCCGCAAGATTCACATCAGGCGCTAAAGTCATTCTACTTGTGTGAATATTGAAGATTCTTCTTTTAGTTTTCTCATCTGGTAGCGGGAATTCTATTTTCCTATCGATACGACCTGGTCTAATTAAAGCAGGATCCAAGGTCTCTATTCTGTTAGTAGCCATAACCACTTTGACATCGCCTCTACTGTCGAATCCTAATAATAAATTTTTCAAATTTAATATCTAATATAAAGAGAATTTTATATGAATTTTTTCAAAAAGTTAGCGTACCATCCAATTGATTTAACAATTCCAACATAGTTCTTTGAATCTCTCTCTCGCCGCCGCTATTACTGTCGTATCTTTTCGTTCCTACCGCATCTATCTCGTCTATAAAAACGATAGAAGGAGCGTGTTCCTCGGCAACTCTGAAAAGCTCTCTCACAAGCTTTGGGCCGTCCCCTAAATATTTCTGTATAAGTTCGGAACCAACAACCCTTAAGAATGTGGCCGACGTTTGATTAGCTACAGCCTTTGCGAGCAGTGTCTTCCCTGTGCCAGGTGGTCCATAAAGTATGACACCTTTCGGGGGCTTAATACCCATTTCCTCGTAATATTCCGGATGGGTCAATGGTAATTCTACAGATTCTTTAATCTCCTGAATTTGGGTATCAAGACCTGAAAATGAGTTATATTCTTTAATATTTTTGACTCTCTCTAAAAGCAGCATTTCTTCAACAATGTAGTAAACAGAAATTTTATTTTGTCATATTACTTCAATTTACATAGATTTTGAAAGCAAATTTTATGCTTTGATCTTAAATCTTGAGTGTTTATCAAAATTTAATTTAATATTTTATTTTTTAAATGTCCTAACTAAAGATTATAAACATCAACACAATTTTAACAAAATATAATTATAGATTTATCAGAATGTATAAATATAATCCAAAGTATTTATCTAAATACAGAATATGTATAACATATACCTCCGATATCAGTATAGGTCTCCTGAGGGGCCTTCTCAAGCTTCATCACTGTAACCATAGGATCCGTATCGTCTCCTAAGACTCCAACAACAGCGTGAACTTTGTGATTCAACAGCACCGAGCAACCGGGCTCCAACTGATCCTTGTCCACAAATGACAGAATGGACACGTAATGCTCGGAGCCAACTGAGGTTGACACTATCGCATGATTATCATCGATTATTTCCTCCAACGTGCCAACGGACATCGGCGTGCCACGGAGATCGTCCACCTTCGACCTCTCCTCCTCATTCTTCTCTTCCTGCGGCTTCAGACGCTCCTGATTCCTGATGAACTCTTCCTCCATCAGCAGATAATCCTTTATGCGTTCCATCTTCAACAGCTTCAGCCGGCAACGCGTGTGGGGGGTCACTTGAGGCAGCTTCAGAGCTGCATCCGGCCCCTTAGTGCGCCTCTTCTTCTTGCCCACCCTCGTGGGAATCGGCGGCTCGTACTTCTTCTTCTTGTCCTTGTCATCCTTCTTGTCTCCTCCGCTGCCGCCAGTCCCAGATTGGTTCTGACCCTGTTGTAATTTATTAGAACATTAAAGAATCTCTCTGACAAAATAAGTACGTTAAGGGCAACGTCCTCGAGAAAAATTAGTTTTTTTTTGCTAAAAATGAAAAACAGTTTGAGGCAGGGCAAACAATTGAAGAGTAGTTAACCTAAATGATTAATTAGCAGAACGGATTTTAGAAAATTAACGACACGCAACTGCTTTTTATGCCAAATAAAGACAAAGCCACTTCACGTCTTGCGTTAAATAATACTCTTTTGATATTTTGACAGAGACTCACCATTCTCCGTCACACAATCCTTGATCTGGCTTGACTGTTCTTCGAAACGGCGGAGTCATTCGCCAGCGACTCCGCGAGTGCTCCACGACTGTACGCAGTCGATAAGAGAAGATCGACTTCGCCCTCGCGCTGCTGATCGATAGCGAGTCTCGATCGTGGATAAGGAAATATAGGTGATTTATACTTTTCAAAATATTTTGAATATGTATTATATCTATTGAATAAAATTAAAGCAAACTATTTAATTTATAGACACGAGAAACAATTAGATTGCACCAGGAAGTTTGAGAATTGTTCGTGAATCCTTCCTTCGAAATTAGAATCGAAAATCATTGACGTACTAAATTTTTTTTTAATTTTTGAAAAAAGAAATCTTCAAAGAATTTAACTATTCATTCGTGTAACTATAAATTATTATTATCGAATCGTTATCAGCGAGATTAATTACGATCTGTGCCAACGGCAGCGTTAAAATGAAACGAGACTCGATGTTTATTCAGCGTGCTTTATATGCGATTTCTCGTTAATACACAGTATTGAACGATGTACAATGTATCTTACAATAGGACTAAGAGAGTATTCGCATATCTTCACGTATAAAGCTGTGATCCGATGATGCAAACACAGCGATGGAAACGTCGCGAGATAACACTGTTATCATGCGTATGCGTATGCGAGTGGATTCGTATCGAATACTTGAAACGATGTTTGTCACAAGGACTTGGCAGTGTGCTCCACTCTTATACGTAAACGTCCCACATGCATGCATTGTCGCAGAAACATGTATCGCCCCACATGTTGATTTATCTTTTTATTTACTAAACATCTTTTGATTTACAAGACCGCGAATGCTTTGCCCCGAGAGTGCGAAACTCTCCACATGCGACAGATCCTCTCCCCTCACCCCAATCCGAGATGCTCGGTACAGGTGCAAACGGTAATAATATATCATTTCCGCGTATTTAAACATCTATCGAGTCGCGTTACTTATCCTACGACGTCGCGGTGTGACGCGCAATTCAACAACGCTAAAGAGACTTAGATTGGTGAGATTTTATTTTTAACTTGTGGATCTACATACTAGAGTACTTAGGGATAAGTACCTTCTAGCCCTTCCTCGGCTTCAGCCTGTCTGCGCTCCCGTCCTTCAACACTGAACGACATCGGCGTGACGCGACGGAAAATACGAGGGTGCTCGCGAGAACGCGATTATCGGTCCGGCAATCATTATCGGGTATCGTATTTAGAAATTTCAATAACAAAAATTACATTGTCCGGCGATATACAGGCTGAAACATGCGAAGTAAATACGTCTTACGAGACGTTCTCGCTGAAAAAATTACAGAATAATAAATTAGTTTGTGTGCTTATTCGTGACTGCAGTTGTCACGTTCTACGTATGGGATTGAAGAGTGACGGTAATTTGAAAGAAGGTATTGAGAAACGTTCCTCAGAGGGGACGTTCCAATGATTGGAGGTTTCCGGAATCGGGATGACTCCCTGCCGAGAGATTGGAGGTTTCCGGACTCTCGCGTCGCGCTCTTGCTTATCCACGATGATCATACATAACGCGCGCGATAAATGTATCCCGAAGTTATTAAAGGCCAGCCAAAATAATTCTAGGATCCTCCACGGCGGCTTTGATCTTCCTCAGGAACATCACAGCCTCACGCCCGTCGATCAACCGATGATCATACGTCAGAGCTACGTACATCATTGGTCGAATCACAACCTGAAATAGACATTCGTTGAGCGATTAAAAGATTTAAATTAAAGAATTAAAAAATTGAAAAGGACATTAATTCGAATTTCGGTCAACTTTACCTCTCCCTTAACGGCGATTGGTCTGTCGAAGACGCCGTGCATACCGAGAATCGCGCTCTGCGGCGGATTAATGATGGGAGTTCCCAGCAGCGAGCCGAAAACGCCGCCGTTGCTTATCGTGAAAGTACCGCCGTCCATGTCCTCGACGGAGATCTTTCCTTTCCTGGCTTTTTCGCCCATAGCGGCCAAGGCAATTTCGATCTCGGCGAAATTCTTGTTCTCCACGCTGCGAAGTACCGGTACGACAAGTCCCTTCGGCGTCGCGACCGCTACGCTAATATCTACGTAATCCCTATATACTATGTCGGTGCCGTCTATCACAGCGTTCACTACGGGTTGGTCTTTCAGAGCGTAAGCACTGGCCGCTACGAACGGGCTCATAAAACCGAGTTTGATGCCGTACTTTTTCGTGAACGACTCCTGGTGTGTCTTTCGGAATTCCATAATACGACTGCAAAATAAAATGTATATTAAAAAAAAAAGATAAGAATAGGAACATTGTACGCACATCTCGATATAGATAAAATCTGTAAGTAATGCATACATGGTGTATACTCGATATAGATAAGTGACACTGCTTGAAATTACCTCATGTCTATTTCGTTAAACGTGGTGAGCATAGCGTTCGTATTCTGTGCATCCTTCAAACGTTCCGCGATACGCAGGCGCATCCTATTCATCTTCACTCGTTGTTCTGTCCTAGTGCCGATTATCTCGCGCGTGTAATCGGTGGGAGGTAGCTGAACTCTCGCGCCTTCCAGCGACTGAAAACACATAATTTTCGTAATACTTTCAGATTATAAAATATTGCGTTATCATCATATTTACCTGGGCGTGTTTGATAGCCGCCACTGGCATGGATGCGGTAGGTGCCTGTGGAGGTGGTGGTTGAGCGGCAGGAGGCGGAATAGGCGCTGCTGCGGGCCTCGGCGGCGGGGCTGCCGCACTTGGGGGTGGCGAGGGTGCCGCAGCCGGTGCAGGTGGAGGTGTCGGCGCTGCGGGTTTTGGCTTCGCAGCGGGTGCAGGCGTAGCGGGTGCAGCCGCAGCACCGCCGGTCGCACCGATGTCGATGGTGCACAGCTTCTGCCCCGGTTTCACCGTATCGCCATCCTTAACGAAGAGCTCCTTTATGACGCCGGGCCCGGGCGATGGTACAGGAACTGAAGTCTACAGATAAGCGTGATTAAATTAAATCGACATCCCTCGTGATAATCGCATATTTCTATTTCATGTTATGACGGAAAGGAATGAGAAACGGGATGCGCACCTTGTCCGTTTCAATTTCGCAAAGGACATCGTCTTCCTTCACCTGGTCACCGACCTTCTTCTCCCACCTCACGTCGCCTTCGCTCACGCTTTCGGCGAACGGAGGAACCACAATTTCTCTGATCTCCCCTGATTAGATAACAGGTATTATGCATAGATTGACTTACACTTTTTGTACTTACACTTTACTGATACTTACATAGCGCCGAAGTCGAACGTATGTGTCTCGCTTGATTTATCCAATAATTTGCCTTGTACTTTCTGCATCTGCAAGCAAAGGGACATTTTAATCTTTCTTATTCCATCTTTGTCTTTGTTTCAAGAACTGAAAAGAATTAGTGTAATAATGAAAAATTAAGACTCCCAAGCACGAGTGTTAAGTATTTATATTTACAGTATGTTTAGAAATCAAATATATATTTATATATGCAAAACAATGCGTGCACAGTGCTACTTACAACGGAGCTTTGACATTGGGCACACGTTCGATGTGGATAACTACAGTACGCCCTATAAAAATGATTACAATTAGTCGTTTTCGGCTGTTTCGAGCTCGCTCAACTTGACTTGTTTTTCACAGCCGTCGCTTTCAGAATCCTCGTTATATCTCACCAGTGATTTATCAGCGTCTTATCACCTCTTATTAACCTTACCTTGACTACACAACGATCTCGCAACCTGCAAAAAGAACGAACGCAGGAACCAGTTAGTCTTATTCCAGCAATGACGTGTTCGGTGGCCGGTGAAGAAACCGCTTGATTTTTCAGTCAGAAAAACGAGCGATTGATCTTATGAAATGCCGTCACGGTGCGGCGGCCTTGCCGGGGGATAAAAATAGTCATTGTTTCCGTCGCGAAAAGAACGAGGGAGAGAAAGAGAGAGGGAAAAGAGCCGATGTCAATCATTGTTCGATTTCCAGGTGCTCGAGGACCGCGTCGTCCTGACGAACAACGAGACTTCTCGCTCGATTGACGGTGACGGTGAATCACGAGGATATTATCGAGCCGAGAGATGCACGTGTTATGTAATCGTCGTCGCGGTGAGGAAAGGCCGGGAAAGGGCGCAGAGTGTTCGCGGGCGAGAGGAAGCGCCGCGACGGCGAACAACTGATCCCGCACCCCGGGACGACGATTGCCTGCCAGGTGGGCAACGGAGGAAACGAAGCGGTGCAGCGCGAGGAAGTGTACTCACCTCGGCCCGCAACACGCTGCTCCGCGTGATCACGCGGGGCGCGAACCGCGAACAGTTGGACAACATCGCGGCCATCCTCAGGCAGGCGAAACGTTGCGCACACACTCGGAACGAGCACTCGCGAACGGCAGACGGCGGACAGGAACGACGGCGCGCGCCCACACAGCTCCTCGCGGTGGTGACGACCGTGACGACAGGCCGCGGGGTGTCGAGGCGGAAGGCTAGATCGGACGGGCGGCGGCATCTGTCAGGGATGAACTGCATTGTGTCTCGCGTTCGGTCTATAAAGTCACATCGCATCTTCAAGCACACTTTACCGCGATTTCTATACATCATTATAAATTAATGCGGATACCGGCGGCTTTGGAAAAAAGAAAAATTGTAAAATATTACATTAAAAGGCTTTTGTGAACGGGGATTGAAACTGCTGTAATTCTGCATGGAATTCAATGTTAGATATTGAGGGAAATTCACACAACTGAATAACTCGTTTAGCAATAAAATATTTAATATATAAAAATTTATATACATATATATATTAATACTTAATATATTGCTCATTTGCTGCAACAATGGCATAACTCAAAAATCGTTATTATTTGTTTGCTTGTAGAAGAATAGTGAGAATTTAACATACTGAATAAAAAACTAATATAGCTACTCTCCTATTCCTGTACAATCAATTACTGATACTAAATTTACATAATAAATAAAAATTAAAAATAATATTACAAAGATTTTTAATGATTCCAAACTTTTAAATTTATTTTCTGGCAAACCTTGCTTTTTGAGTTATGTCATTATTGCAACAACGGTGCAAATTATAACAGTATATAAGTTTTCAAAAATATTATATATTATATAATCTCAATATAATTTTTATAGACTTCACTATTTACTTTTGGCAGTACAGTCTTTAGTTTCAGTGTATCTTTGGCGAATAGTGGTGCCTATCCACGTCATTAACTTTTTATTATACATCTCCTCAGAGATGCACGTGACAGATATCGCAAATACAATCATTCTTGCGTGCTCGATAAACTCTGGCGTAATTTGTTCCGGTATTTTTTGAAACTTTGTGTCGAGAGTCGGATATCCAATGACATATACATTGTCGAACGGCTGGATTTCTTTACCCAACAAGCCATTGTTTGTTTCTAGCCACCACTCGTTCTCCAGGACCTATCGTTAAAAGCGCGTGCATTTATATTATTGCAATATGGATTAATAATAAATTTGAAAGTAAAAAACATGATTGAAGCACGCAACAGACATGCATTAAAAATGACTAATTTTGCAATTTATGTTTTCTTAAATTCTTACAGCTATATCATGCAGAGATACATCATGTGGATAGCAGAATTCTGGACGTATCTCGGGAAACTTCTTCGGATGATCCTTGCCCGCTTTCGTCCCACTGGTCCTCAAGCTTCCAGCTCGACACTTGTATTTCTCATCGATCTCCTGCCGTTGTTTCAGCTGGGACATGTATTGCTCCAATTTGTAATTAACTTGCACCACTCCCGTCCCATCCTCAACTGCAAGAGAACTCAAGTTCAAACGCCTTTTCATAGCTCAGGACCTGTTCTTTTTCGCTGTACTGCTGTACCAATGCACAAAGTTAGAACGAGAAAAAGTATATTTGTTTCATTCTAGCTTCGTGCACTGGTGCAGCGAAAAAGAACAAGCTCTTTGTTTCATTTCGTGCACTGGTGCAGCAGTGCAGTGAAAAAGAATAGGCCTATCGTATATAAACTAACACCAGTTATCTTACTTGTCAGAAACAGCTGATTGGGATTACGCCTGACGTTCGTGACAGTCCCGACCAGCTCGATCTTCCGCACTTTAGCGTGAGGCATGTTAAACGGATGGAAGTTCACGTAGCGACCCTCCTTGTAGGGCACTAATCGGTACAATTCCATTATGATCATCGGCACATTCAACGTCATTCGCGAATCTGAAATCAGAAGTTGTAGAAGAAGAACAGGTGTTGTAAACCTTCTCACACATACCCGTAGATCTGAAACCTCGACTAGGCATAAATTTCAATGCTTTCTCACCAGCCTTGACACCGGGCCATTCTTTCTTCGACGAGAGAGATCTCTGATAGTCGTCATACTCCTGCCTGCTGAAGGTGGCAATGCCGTTCGCCGATCCCTTGCCAGACATCTGCCTCGAAGACTAGACTTATTTCTTTTCATATGATTCTTTTGTCATCACATTTCTACTGCTTTCTCGATCAGATATTTCGAAGAGAGAACTAACAGAAGACAATTTGAAACGTCTGCGCAGAGAACGCGCTGATATTACTGGCAGAGAGAAACCCAAGAGCGGCCAGCGGCCACCCCCCGCTTTTTTCATGGGACCGATAGTTTGCCTAGCATCAGCGCCAAACGTGGATGTAGAACTAACAAGAGATCGCGGTTGTATGTATGTACCCCCGCCGATTTTGATGCGCTTAACTAGGGATGCGCAATTTTGAAAGAAAAACCGATATAAAGCGTATCGATAAAAATGAAAAAAATTAATACTGAGTAATCGATTATTGTAAAAAAAAATCGAAGATCCGATATATCGATTTTATTACTTTTTCAATAGTTAAATACTTTTATATTATTTTAATTACTTTTTTAACATTTTCTTATATTAATATC
>VBVR01006286.1:0-10556 GCA_011638315.1 Tetramorium parvispinum | reverse complement strand
ACTAAGCATTCGTGTATCATGAGTCGTGATAAACTTTTTTCTTCTTGAATTTAATGGCTCCTGATCTTTAATAAGACTCAATCCGGCCGTAATGATACACAAATGCTTAGAAATCGCACGCGTTTCTGATGTGTTCCAAAACCCGTCAACTTAAAATGTCCAGGCATTAACGACCGCGTCTGTACCGAGCGCTGATCTACTTGACCGACCGTCGAGCTCGTGCACCGTGGCTACGTAGTTTATGTGCACGTTTTCCGACTTCCGCAGAGGGCGACGTTCTCTCTGCTCGAGGATACGCGACTGCACCGTCAGGTGCACTTTTCGCCCGCGGGGAGCGAGACGCGCGCACGCTCTCGCGCGTCGGAGCGAGCGAGAGCGAATGCGGAAGGTGCGGGAGGTGCAGTCGAAGAATTGCAGCTTCACGCGACCGAATACTTGTCCTGTCATCTACATATATGCGCCTCAGTCTACTGCGGATTCCTCGTCTCTTCGCTCCGCGATAATCGCCGCGCTAGGTTAGGTCGACGCGCGGCAAGTTTCCCAGGTAATTGAATGATTTTTCGCAAAAAACCAGCCGTCTCCTCGACGTCATTCTATTACAGACCCGAACGACGGAGGACTACTTTCTCGCGGCGGAGGGCGATGGCGTAATGCGAACGCGCAACCGCAGTGTGACGCACGACGATTGTTGTCGCGCGAGTGTCGCCGAAGGGTCGTGTTCGTGTCAATTCAGCGACTGTTCAGCGGAGGACGAGCCAGAGAAAGAGAAGGAGTGAAAAGAGAGTGCGCGCGCGCGTGAACGAAAGGGCCGAGCTAGGGAACGCGAGTGCAGCCTCGAAGGAGAGAGAGAGAGAGAGTCGTGATCGTCGTCGCCGTCGTCGTCGTAGGCCGCGTGGTGCCCTCGCAGACGTGGGACAATGAAGTTCCAGTACAAGGAGGAGCACCCGTTCGAGAAGAGGAAGGCCGAGGGCGAGAAGATCCGACGGAAATACCCCGATCGGGTACCCGTGAGTATCCCTTGACAGCGTCCCGCCCTTCGAGACTGGACATCCGGATGGTAGCTCCCGCCGTCGCCCGAAGGACGCGAGGACGTGGCGAGGGAATCCCCCCGTCGGAGTCGCGCTTTCGCAAGCAATGCCGCCGTCCCCCTCGGGGAACCCCAAGGTCGCCCTCGCATTCTGCGTCGCATCGCGCTTCCCGTTCGCGGAGAACGGGAGAAGCGCGCCGCTCTCTCTCTCTCTCGCCGTCTAGTTCTTCCCCTTTTTGCGCATTTACGCAGCGAAATCGCGCTGCTCCTCGCATACGTCCTCCCCCGCACGTGTATTGATCTGCCTCACGACGTGCAATCGACGACGGACAGGACATCTCCGCATTCGCGTTTCGAGGTTTCGAAATTTCGCCCGCGGCTGTTTACCTCGCGGATTTATTTACGTCAGCCGAGCGACGCGAGATCCGCGTCACTCGCGGTTCCCCCTGGTCCCGTCGTCGGCGTAGACTTTGCACGCCGAGAGACATTCCAGAAGTTTCCTTCGTGTGTTGTTAAAAAGCGAATGATTTGCAACATTTCGCTAGTCAGTCAGATCCAGCCAGTCTCTGAACGAAATTATGTTTGTGTGAAGCATGTATTTTTTGTCACGCGCCGTTTTTATTCAGAGTTACTTTTATTGTTGTTTTCGAGCTTGGAAAGCGCGATAATGTACACGTGCGACAATACTAATTTTTTTTCTACTCTAAATTGTTTTTTCTCCATTTTTTAAGGTCAAATTGCAATTCTGTTTAATCCCTTTTGCTTTATATTAAATGGCAAATTAATAAGAATACAAATCAATTATATTTTGCTAGTCACAATTATGTACTTTTAAATTATTTTTAGATGAATAATTAAATATATTTCAAGACAAATTTCGAATTACTTATGAAGATCTTTCCGCTAATTATAATTATTTTGATTTACAAAACGAATACGTATTGAAGTATTTCAATTCTACAGGAGTATTAATTGGACAGCAAATATTTCTTCAAATTAGATGGATTATTGCTAGTGGATACTTTATTTTCGTACATTAATTAATTTTTGATAGATTAATCCTTTGTTTAATATTAAAAATTTAATTTATTCCAGAATCAGTCCTAATTTGTGAATAATCCCGCGATACTTCCGCGGTCGTCATTGTTAAAAAGAAAAAAGAATCGTCTTTATCTTCTCTGCGTATGAATCACCGATCACGTGACGGCAATTTCACACGAAATTATCGTATCGCGAAATTATCTGCCGTTCCGCGATACCCGCGCGTTCGCCAGGTCCAATTACAGGACTCGCATCCGAGTCCTGTTATCCAACAGTTGGACGCGTTTCAAATTCTCTCACGGCATTAACTGTATATCTTTCATCCAGGCAGCAAGCCAAAGATTAAGAATCTTTAATATTTTATTAACAAAAGGTGAAATTTAATTTTTCATGTAAATTAGTGACGTAGATCCAGAGATTAATTGATTTCGTGTGTTTGCGACGATTAAGATATCTTCTTAACGTTCCTTATCAACTGATCATTATATTTTTGTACATTTAAGAAATATTTGAAAGTGGCATAATAAATGTTGTAGGTAATAGTTGAGAAGGCGCCCAAAGCGAAAATTAGTGATCTGGACAAGCAAAAGTACTTGGTGCCCTCTGATTTGACCGTCGGGCAGTTTTACTTTTTAATTCGTAAAAGAATTCATTTACGTCCCGAGGATGCCCTGTTCTTCTTCGTCAACAACATTATTCCTCCAACAAGCGCCACCATGGGTTCTCTTTATGCGGTAATTAAAACGAATATTATGATATAGTGCGTATTAAGTACAACTTTATCATCCGTTCTAATCTTATCAAAATTTTCAACAGGAACATCATGAGGAGGACTTCTTCCTATATATAGCGTATAGCGATGAGAATGTATACGGTCACTAAACCCCGCAGGATGAGCAAACTACCAAAACAGCAAGGGATTCAGCAACAAAAATCTATCATCTACCAACGTAGTCTTCATAGACGCTTTCGAAAAATCGAGCATACCAAATTACATCTATCGATATACTTTGTGTGAAATTTTATGTCTTGATGCTGCACATTAGCTTCTTCCGAAAAATAAGCTACACAGTTATACCCTTGGATGATACAAAAAAATGCTTGTCAATTCCATTCTTTCTTTGCCACCTAAGAGAACTTTAGTTCACCGTTCATTGTAAGATCAACTAATTTGTGCAGAATTATGTGATGTTATGTATGTAGCTTGACCACTAAAAAAAAAAACAAAAGAGAAAAACCCAAAAAAAGTCTTTGTATCGCCAAATATCGCTAATCTCACATATTACGTTTCACAGCACATTACAATCATGTTTTCCGAGAATAGCAACTATCGTATCATTACAAATTCGAAGAGTGTTCGAATTCTATAGATGACATAATTCTATGCGTGATATCATTTTCAACACTAGATTAATGTTGTATTATACATAATTTTGACGTTATTTAATTAATGAAAGAACGAAGAGAAATTGTTGGATATGTGAATGAGAAAAATTTTCTGTAATATCTTGAAAAGGTCAATAAAAAAAAAGTTAAAAACCTTGAGAACACGGCTAAGTATTTTCTATATTCTTAGATATTATTTTTTTCTTGGTTTAACATTAGCTCCTTTTAATAGAATCCACTTGAACGGTTGCTGACAGGAGTTGTGACGTTACTGTATCAATACCAGTACCAGACTTGTTTTGCCCGTACATCCTAAATTTTTAATTTGTTTGTTCCGAGCACATTCAGTATATGTGAACGAAGACATTAGCAGTCAAACCCTTTCTATCGACGAAGTAGCAGTTTGAACATCATGGAATCGGCGAATTTCGAGAAAAATGATACAAACGTTACTGTGGATAGATATGTTAGTTCGTTGTATAATCTTACGCAAGAAGATAGCAACTGGATCGTCACTAGCTCCTTTATGATTTTTACGATGCAAACAGGTAATATAATACGAATAATAGAAATCATTTTTTTCCAAAAAAATGTGAGTTATTCTTTCCGTCGTTCATCGCCGATTAAGATGTTAAAATTATGATAAATTTTTATTACTATTATTTCTCTACGATATAAATATGTAATTTTCTTACAAACTCCATAGGTTTCGGAATGTTAGAGTCCGGCTGCGTATCTATAAAGAATGAAGTCAACATTATGATGAAAAATGTAGTCGATATAGTACTCGGTGGTCTGACTTATTGGATGTTCGGATTCGGATTTAGCTTTGGCTTGAGCGAGCCCAACAACCCTCTGGTCGGTATAGGAGGTATATTCGTGGATCCTCCCGTCGACGACGAGTACATGGGTTCCATTTGCGCCGCGTTTTTATTTCAATTGAGCTTCGCCACCACTTCCACGACCATCGTTAGCGGTGCTATGGCAGAACGGTATCTATCTCTTCGGTAATGCGATATCGGGGATGTGATAAGTTGTACAATTTTGCATTTCTAGATGTAACTTTAAGGCATACTGCCTCTTCTCGTTCCTGAACACTATTGTGTATTGCTTGCCAGCCGGGTGGGTATGGGGCGATCACGGTTTTCTGAACCGCATGGGGGTCGTTGATATTGCCGGCTCAGGTCCGGTACATCTTGTCGGCGGTATTTCAGGTAGTCAGAGATAAACAAACGTAATTAACCATTGCCGGGCAATCACGGGCTGATAAATTTCACGCGATAAATGCATTAATTTGCCTGTTTATTTATACAGCTCTAGCTTGCGCTATCATGCTCGGTCCCAGAATAGGCAGATACGACAACGGCATCGATCCCTTACCGCTCGGAAGCCCAGTCAATGCTATTATGGGACTGTTCGTGTTATGGTAAAGCAATCGCAGATAATTAAAACGCAATTGAATCGTAGGATAAAAAAAGTATTGGTAATTGTAGGTGGGGCTGGTTAGCGTTTAACAGTGGCAGTACTTATGGGGTCACCGGTGAACGATGGCAGTACGCCGCTCGAGCGGCTGTTGCCACAATGATAGCCAGTATGGGAGGCGGTCTGGTTGGTTTAGGATTCAGCTTAACTAATCCGAATGGAATTGATATCCTCAGCCAGATAAACGGCGTTCTTGGTGCCTTGGTGGCAGTTACTGGTACACGCTAAATTAATATAGAAAAACAGTGGGACAGCCAGAATCGATTTTCAAGCGTTAATGTTGCATTAGGTGGATGTTTCCTCTACAGAGGCTGGGAAGCGATGATAGTCGGGATGGTAGGTGGTTTTATCACGTGTGTCGCAATGCCAGCGTTGGATAAAATTCACATAGACGATCCTGTTGGAGCAGCCGCCACTCACGGTGCGTTCGCGTTAATTTCATTGACATGTCGAATTTTTATAAATTCCTTTCATCGTATCTCCATCGCAATAGTAAACACTTTCTCTGAAGTATAGGCGCAAGCGGTGTCTGGGGAGTTATCGCCATCGGTTTATTCGCTGATAATCCATATCCGCTTGATACCACAAGTGGAAGGAAGGGGTTGTTTAAAGGTATAGTACAACGATTTTGCGGTTTTTTTTTTCTTATTCCACGTCACACATGAATTCTTTCTCGTAGGAGGTGGCTGGTATCTATTAGGAGTACAATGTTTATCTGCACTTTGCTTAACCGTTTGGAGTTTTGTCAGCTCTGTTGTACTGTTATGGGTATGACTTCACATTACTTAAAAAAAAAAGATATATAAGATATTATAATTTCTGCGTTTTTTGTAGATAATAGATAAAATAATACCGATTAGAATGACATATTATGAAGAAATACTCGGAGCAGATCTCGTAGAGCACAGAATACGTCACTCACAGGTAAGAATTTCTTTAATACCTTAATTTTTTAGAATAGCTGCTTTAACTGACTGTTTAAAATTTATGTGAATGTTCATTTACAGATAGGTGTGAGTCGTGCCATGTCAGCTCTACGACCGTTCACTATGGAGAAGGAATTGAGGAACGTACCTCCCGTAGGCCTGAATCCCGGTAAGACAAAATTGTTTGAAATCTTGTTGAAAACCTCTGCCGAAATATATAAATAATGCGCGCTTTTGATACAGGTCATGAGTCATATATCGCTCAGCATAGAAAGAAGAAATTGGTGAATTTAGCAAAAGAGAATCGTAAATCGTCAAAGAAACTGGTAGCAAGAAATTCCCAGATCAGAACGATCGCGGATTCTTCCACGATGAACGCGGAAGCAAAACCGCAGTTTGCTTGGATAGATTAGATTTAAAAAAAAGAAATAAATCCACAGTGACTTTTATCGGTACTTCATCAGATGTGTAAATTTATTACAAATGTATAAACATAGACACATGCACATTCTAATTTCGTCGTATTTTAATACGTCTGAACAATATGTGTGTGTGTATATGTGTGCGTGTGTGTGTGTGTGTGCGAGAGAGACAAACGTTTCTTAATAAATACTTAAATTTCTACGCATTCATACATACAAATATTGATCGCGGGTACACATGCACACACACACGACACAGAGATAAAAGGACATTAAATGGATCACAGATAAACTGAATTTTAACACGATACTTAGCCAGTAACACGAATATGGTTTCACTCGAATAAATTAGCTAATCGTCCAACATTCGATAAGATAATGCTTGTTATTATAGGAAATAAAATGTTTCGATAAATATTTATGCATCTCCCTCATTATCTTTCATATATCGATGTACAGATGCTTCGTTTATATTGGCAGGAACTAACCATATTTAGTATATATTCACAAAATACCATTCTCCCTTTGCATTTTCAGATATTGTACTGATACATGTTGAGAATATTACTTCTACAACTTCATTGTATTTTCGTGATATTTCTTTCAATTTTATATTCTAAATGATTGATATTTAAAAAAAACCGTCTAAATTAAATTTAGAAAATTTAACTGGATATATGTATATAAATGGTAATATTCTAGAGATATAAGACTAGAGTATCACACGTCTTTTGGAGGGCATAATATGTAGATGAAATGTCGCGTATTTTCGCAATTTTCTTCGTATAATACTTCGTTTCTATGGCGATTGTTATAACATTAGGGATATAAAGACGAGCTTAATAATTATAACATATAAAAATGTATCTAAAAGATTAGCATACTATCGATTCCTACATTTCAAGTGTATTCTCTCTATTAGAGCGATGTAAATATATGTCTAAATTTATTCTATAAATATGTCACTATGTGAAGAGAAACTTATTAATTACGTGCAACGTGTAATTTTATAGAACACAATAGGTTGAATACTTGAGACTATTGTTATTACATATATTATATATATTATACATATTATATTATATACTGCTTAACGCCCACTGAGACACTTCTGTAGGAAGACCAGAATAATTTTTCACAGCCTCAATAACTTGCTGCGATGTTAATGTAAATTTGTAATATTGATATTCCTTTTCGAACTTTGTGTTCGTATTTCCAACTGGTAGCAAGATTTCTAAGTTCTATAGAATATGTACGTATTATCCATCTTTTCTTTTCGAGAACTTGACGAGAAAAAATAATTTTAATATAGATTGATTTCTTACCTTGATATGCTCAAAAGCTTTCATGATAACCGGTTTCTGGACCGATTGTATAGAAGAATTCTGATTGACAAACTTGATATAGCGATTGTATATTGCCTCAAAATTCAACGGTTCGCCATCGTAAATCTCCGTTTCATGTTTCATTGCTATTATCTGTAATAATATCGAGATATAATATTTCTTTTACTATGCGACAAAATTACTTTTCAGAACGTAATTAGAAAGTAAAAAACGTACCAAACACATTTCTAAAATGGATAATCCTTCGAGTATCAACAATTTGTCATCCTCTGAAAAGATTTTACTGGCTTCCACAAAATCATTCACTTCCAATCTCTGATGCTTCTCTGATAGCGTCGAGACAGCTACCGCGAGAAAATTTCTAAAGCTCCTCTCGCTCACGTCGATATGATACATTCTCTTGAGTAAATTCACCATCGTAACATTGGTAGTTAAACTCTTGATATAATCATTCCACATAGAGCCGAATTGCGGATCTATTGTGCAGTCATCGTATTGCTGCTCCACTTTATTCACATTCTCATCGTCAGGTAAACTGAGAAGATCCCGAAAGAGCTCCAAACGATCGTCAAACGCGGACATGGGTTGCTCCGAGGACGACGACGTGTCGCCGGGAAACAAAAATATTTGACGATGCGAGAATCTTGACTTGACTCTCTTCTCCAGCAGCTCCATGACGTCTAATCTACAGCTTATCCCTAGCACACATATCGGCACCTACAAAATTAAAAGAAAATTATTCATTTGCTTTCAAATTACACTTTTCTTTATTTTGATACATTTAAACATTCACCTGTGCAGATTGTGCAACGTCAAACAGATTATACAACAATGTCTGATTGTGATGTCCGCAAAACAGATCGAACTCGTCGAGTACGAAAATAACTGGTTTGGAGCGGTTTTTATCACCGGACTTTAAGCAATCTAAGAGGAAGTTTAGATTTTCTGCAAAGGTACCGAAAACCTTATCGCCAACGACGTTTTCTAATTGCATCTGGCGAGTTAGATCTTTGAGCGCTAAACGGTCGTCAGTGTGTACCAATCCATGAAGGTTCACTATTAGCGCATTATCTTTAAAACTTTTTAAAGCAGACAATTCCTTTAAGACACTATTGACAAGCTGAAATTACATAATAAATTCATATTACATATTTAAATTATGATACAATGTATATAATGAATCTTTAATAAAAGATAATTGTACCGTTGTTTTCCCGCTGCCTCTAGGTCCAACTAATAAGACAGAATTGCTCTCGCCCATTTCGACGGTACGTTTCACCAAATCTAACACGTGCAGCCGCTCGTTAACGTGATGTCTGAACTTCGTTTCAGGACACATTATCCTACGCTTCAAGTACTTCCGCGTAAGCAGTATCATATTGTCTTGGAAGTCGATTGCCATATTTTTTTTCTTGCTCATCGTTCTTAACGGTCTCGGAGTACTTGAAAAAATTGGAAGATCTGCAGACGATGGAGAATGTATTGAATTTGCAAAGGTACCGCTTTTAAGACGCTTCTTAATCTAAATTAAAATGTTTAAAAATAAACTACTTGAGAAAATTGAAAGATTTGCAGACGATGGAGAATTTATTGAATTTTTAAAAATATCGGTTTTTAAGACGCTTCTTATTTTCAATCTAAATTAAACCAAAATAGGTAAAAATATACTACTTGAGAAAATTAAAAGGCTTGCAGACGATGGAGAATTTATTAAATTTTCAAAAATATCGTTTTTTAAGACGCTTTCTATTCTCAGTCTAAATTAAAGCAAAATGGTTAAAAATAGACTTGAGAAAATTAAAAAGCTTGCAGACGATGGAGAATTTATTAAATTTTCAAAAATATCGTTTTTTAAGACGCTTTTATTCTCAGTCTAAATTAAAGCAAAATGGTTAAAAATAGACTACTTGAGAAAATTAAAAACTTGCAGTTGACAGTTGAATTTAATGAATTTTCAGAAATACCGTTTTTATTATTTTATAAACCGCTTCTCGTTCCTACTCTGGATTAAGGTAAAATATTCAGAAATACAGCGCGTATGATAAATCAGAAAACATAACCCGACCGTCACGAAATTGAACGACACCAAGAATGCATATTTTTATGTTATGTGAACTTACGCGAGTCGTTGAACGTGAATTATCGGCCGACTATTTCGGCCGCGTATTTCGACGCGAGGAACAGCGCGGGACGAGCAGCGGAGAGGAGACAACCAGTGACAACCAGACAACCCGGCCGGAGACGAGAGCGTCGGAGGAGCGGTGTTTACGTGCGTCCGCCAGTGTTTACGCTTCGAACAAACCAGAACAAACATGGACGACGCGATTGGAGAGCCGGAGAAGAAGAACTGCACCTTTCTATTTAAAAGACGCAAGATCCGCAGTAATGCCACGAGGAAGCGAAAAGGAACGGACGACGATGGTGAGTGGTCGTTAGTAAATATCAATTTAAATACACGCTACCCGGAGATCGCATTTACCTGAGGCGGACAAATCCTAGCCCGACCGAAGTTTGAGGTTAGGTAGAAAGGCATCGTGTGGATAAACGTTTTTATTTATTTCCACGTAGATAGCAGCGAGGATGAGACTATGGTGGTTAAGAAGCAGAAGAAACAGGATCGCAATCTGATGGTACAGAGTGTAAGTATCTGTCGCGTCGCTTCCTAGAGGTACCTAACCTCCCCCGCTGAGACATTTAAATTGAAAGATAAGATACATATGAGGCGATTTTTGGCGAACCCTTGGTTCATGTACCAAGGTTGATATTGATAGGGGCGGAGCTTGTTTCGGTACATGTACCACTACCATGTACCACTGCTTACGCTGAAATGGATTGGTTCTTTTCTATTTACTACATACCAGAGACTTGCACAATCAACCCTACTTCCGAGCCTGGTATAGCGTGGTATCAACCAAAGGTATACCAA
>VBVR01006285.1:0-10558 GCA_011638315.1 Tetramorium parvispinum | reverse complement strand
GCACTCTGGAGCGTGATAATATTTCACCAACTAATAACGGAGGTAAGAGTATTCAAAATAGAATATCATTAGAAGCAGCCATATTGGATCGGCCATTTTGAAATTTAAAAATCTGACTTCAGATTTGTAATCAGCGACCCAAAAAGCATGGGTGTACCAAGTTATATTCAAATCCGTTAAAAATTGGAAGAAATATTCACGGTGCGTCTATAGATGTCATTACCAGTCGTGGCACTTTTTTTTCGCGTCTATAGACGTCATTACCAGTGAACTGGTTAATATTATAATATGAAAGTACTTTTTAAACCATATAAAATTTAAACCATTTAAACCATTTTGTTAAAAAATTTTTTTCTGTCTTATAGTTACGAGGATATTCGTCCGAAAAAGAAAAAAATCGATTTTTTTCAAAAGGATGTTTCACCTTTCTTCAAATTTGGTATATACAAAAAATAAGTGTTATGGAATTAGTGTTACGGAAGAAGTATTCTACTAACACAATGTTTCAGAATTTTCTGAAATTCTGAATTGCCTAATCTCTTTTTACAAATTAGTAGAAGAAAGTCACTAATATTGGCACACTAGTTTGTTTTTGAACAATATTTTTTTAAACAAAAGCTAAAAATAAAAGTTGATAGCAGAAATACAAACTAGAAAGTATCTTCTATTAAATGGTATAGTAGTAATTATAATACTATTTCGTATTTTGTACATAATTAATATTTTCGCAGCACATGTCAAAAAGAGTGTCTGAGAAATTGGACTCCAAAACTGGAACACGTATTTAAAGTTACAATAAGTGAGGTAAAAGTTGCCAATTTTGGTGATATCAGATCTATGTTACCTTTTAGTCTCGCCGAGAAATATATTGTTGTACAGCAATTTTATATTTTAAATCGTATTTTGAGAAAAAAGAATGTGAAAGAGAAAAAAATAAATAAATTGATAAACTAAGTAATAAAATATATTTTTATATATTAAACAACTAATTTTATAAAATCAAGAGGTTAGAACAGAACATTTTGAAAATAAAAGCAATTTTAAACCTATGATTTGTCCTCACGGAGAAATGGAGATCACTTAACGCTACACAGTAATTTTATATTTAAAACTGCATTACGAGACAAATATGACAGATAAATATATAAATAAAACAGTTTTAGGAAGTTACAAATATATAAAATGATGTAATATTATCAATAATACATTCCCTATTGTTTAAACTATCCAATTTATAAGAAAAAATCGTGCAAAGACCGTGGCCGGTTTTCCTATGAAAGGAAAGATACCCCCAGCGATATCGAACTAATTTTCACACACAAAGTACCTCATGATTTAACATTAAATTATCCATCATGCCAGCTTCAGGAACTACGTTGTTTCGGAATTATGACGTCAAGTTCAAAATTTAAAAAAAAATTTTTCTCCGGAACGGATAACGCTACGATTTTCAAATAAATATAAGAAGTAGAATATCTTAGTAAGGTTCAAACAAATATGGTTTGATTTTTTCGACATCTATAGGGTGTCCAAAAAATATCAATTTTTGAAACACCCTATAGAGTGACCTTTATACTTTATATTACTACTTACCCATGTATAATATATATTTCACTCAAGATGATCGTGATGATACAACATGGTTAAAAACACCAAAAGTAAAAAACTCCTTTTTCAAAGGGAGTGTGAATGTCACTTTGAAAAGCTTACATTTTAAAAATAACGTTACGAAAATGAAATGAAAATAAAATGTTTGTAAAGGTCGCTGATTACGAAGTCAAGTTTTGAAAGT
Source organism: Tetramorium parvispinum (assembly GCA_011638315.1). Taxonomy (NCBI): domain Eukaryota; kingdom Metazoa; phylum Arthropoda; class Insecta; order Hymenoptera; family Formicidae; genus Tetramorium; species Tetramorium parvispinum. Next base: position 8,766 of record VBVR01006285.1, on the reverse strand, counting down.
ATTTGACTCTGACCAATATTATAGATCAAACTTTAGCAGATATAGGACTTTCCTGAAGCGTTACCTAGAGTTATCAACGTGGAAAGTTTTTGTAGCTTTTTTGTTTATTTTTGTTTTCGTTTTTTTAAATTTTTATTGCTTTAGTTTTTAGATTTTTTTATTTGTGTCGATTGTATTCAAAGAAAGAAATTCGAAGCATCTATTTAACTTATTTAAATAAAACTGCAGTTGGAAACCATAAAAAAAGCCGCATGTGACGGCTGTATTATATTGTCTAACATTTGCAAGATAGTCGAAAATATTGAAACCCGCGGCTTTTCTTAGTTCTATTTTTGACCAAGACCAAATTGCTCTACCAAATGGTCAATCAAAACAGTGACGATGATTAAGCTTTAATTTCTTTTCTTATGGTTTCCAACTGCAGTTTTATTTAAATAAATAAGTTAAATAGGTACTTCAAATTTCTTTTCGTTCTTTGAATTTGATCGACACAAATAAAGAAATCTAAAAATTAAAGCAATAAAAAATAAAAAAAACAAAAATAAACAAAAATTTACAAAAACTTTCCACATTGATAACTCTAGGTAACGCTTCAGGAAAGTCCTGTAACTGCTAAGATTTGATCTATAATACTGGTAAAAGAGTCAAATACTTTCAAAACTTGACTTCGTAATCAAGCGACCTTAAAAACCTTTACAAATTTTATTTTCGTAATGTTATTTTTAAAATATAACCTTTTCAAAGTGGCATTAACACTCTTTTAAAAAGATTTTTAGTTTTTTGTGTTTTTAATCATGTTGTACCATTACGATCATCTTGAGTGAAATATATATTATACATGGGTAAGTAGGGTCATGTTGCATATAAAGTATAAAGGTGGCCTCTACAGGGTGTCAAAAATTGATATATTTTTTGGACACCCTATAGATGTCGAAAAAAATCAAACCATATTTGAACCTTACTAAGATATTCTATTTCTTATATTTTTTTCAAAGTCATAGCGTTACCCGATCCAGAGAAAAAAATTTTTTTTAATTTTGAACTTAACGTCATAACTCTGAACCACGTAGTTCCTGAAGCTGGCATGATGGCTAATTTAATGTTAGATCATGAGATACTTTGTGTGTAAAAATCAGTTTGATGTCGCTGGGGACATCTTTCCATAGGAAAACCTGCCACGGTCTATTATTATCGCTTTTGAAGAATTCGTTTTTATCAGATTTTATATAGAAAAAAATCACGACTGTATGAACTAGGAGTTTCTATTTCTTTAATTATCTAAGGAGACCATGTTTTTATCGATATTCATACAGTAATGTTTAATTTCCGAGAAATAGAGGGGTGCCGCTTTACGGGGTCTGTGCCAGTACTGGCGACTTTCTTCTAATAAAAAGAAGAAAAAAGAATATAAGAATGGATAGTTTTGCCTTATAGTTTTGTAATTACAACTTCATAAATATTAAAGATAAATTTCTTAAAAGAAAGTAAAAATAAGATGTTCGAAGAAATCATTTCGATAAAAACTTTCTTCTGTCGTTTGATAAAATTTCTTGAAAATTTCTTTATTTTAAAAGGCAGAAAAAATTTTTTTTTACTTAGTAAATTCCTTGGATTTATGTTTTCATAATAAATATAATTTACATAGTAATTGTAATATTATAATATTTATTTATAATGATTACGAGTGATTAAAATAGTGATGGTTTCAAAACTGAAAAAAGTTTATTTCTAATTATAAAATTTTATGAATCAGTCTATGTATGCAGACGCTTATACGCACGGTTGAATGAATGAAAAAAATCATTTAAATATTAAATCCTATTGCAAATATGATATGTTGAGTGTGATAATACTGAAGATATGAATTTAACAATTGTGATTATACATGTTTGTTCTTATTCACTTTTAGAACAACAGCTGTCCCTATGAACGCCTCTTGTTCATTACACGGTGATGGAAAAGGCATTAATCACAAAGCTGGCTCAAGTAAGTCAACAAATAACGGTGTTTGCGATGCCTCAAGCATTATTCAGTTATATCCATGAAACAATGTTATTATTTATTTATCGATTATTTAGAGAGGATGGCATATGAGGTATTTTTGGGCGGGTCTTGTAATCCAACTACCTGGAGGTCAGACATAGCGATACCGACTCTTCAGAATCTTGGCATTACTTATTATAATCCTGTAAGTAGTTTAGCTTGTTTTTTTTTTTTCATAATTGCATGTATGTGAGATATCGCAATTGGATTATGTATCGCAGCAAGTGTCGCAATGGGGTCCGGAATTAATAGCCCAGGAATACGAAGCGAAGCAGACAGCGCGAGTCTTGTTATTTGTCATTGACAACCAAACGCGCAATAGCGCGGGGATCATTGAAGCAGCTCAACTAGCAGCTACACGTAGCGAATCCTTGGTTCTTGTCATTTATCCGTATCGTCAGGGACAGACTATACTCGGAGAAACTGTTTCCACACAGTATGTTATTTATATAGATTCAATTTAATGCTGCTATTTTTTATCACTATAATTTTTCTCTTATTGAGATATATATATATATATATATATATACATTTTATTCTTCAGGGAATATTATGATTTGATGAATGGTTTGTTAGTGCTTCAGTATCTAATGGAGAGGCAAAGGATACCAATATTCGAGAGTGTGTCAGTTGCACTTCACTGTACATCCAAGGTAATAGCTCTAATTAACGAATAATTTAACGAATAAAAGGAATTAGAATTAATGATTTATATATATTTATATATACATAGATGTTACGCGAAAAGATCAATGTGCAGGATTGCATGGGTACCGAGGAGGGCATTAGACCTATAAGAATCTCGCTTACTCAAAATGGAACGGATGCAATGTAAGTTTCAAATTGCTTGTTATATATAAATATTTTTTATTTAACAATAGTAGATAATTTAACAATAGTAAAAGTATTTAACAAAAAATCTTAACAAATAGTAAAATATAACAAGAATCAAAATAAACAATTATTACTTCATAATCCATATTTGGCATTAAATGTCTAAAATTCTTGAGATTAAAATGATATTAAAGACATAAATAGATCAATAAACAATGCTAATTTTTATTCATAATAATTTAATAAAATAATTTAATATAAGATATTTAAAAAGTGACAAAAATAAGAAATACAATTGATTTGACATAACTCTGATCAGATTGATATGTTTCTATTATTCTCAATATTGATTATTAAAGGCGTTTAAAGAAATCGACTATAAGAATTGATAATTTCTGAATCTTGAGATGAATTCTGTAAATAACATGGCATTTAAATAAATTTACTAATCGACTCTTGAAAGCTTGAATGGGAACATTCAGTTGATCAAAGTGTTGCATAAGATAGGCGAAATGTATGTATATGTAAGAATTTTTCTTATGTTTCATTTTTTGATTCGATGTCTATGAGAGTCTTTTCGAAGAAGAATATAACTAAGCGAAAATTGTTTGTTTTGGTTCTTTTTATCTTATCTCCAAAAGTTTTTCTGATTATTTTTAAATCGGTATGTGCATATGTATAGAAATAATATAACCATTTATAAATTATTTATGAAGAAATTTTATTTACATGACAGAAAATTGCGGGAAATTTTCAAATCTATGGATGTTAATGACAGTGGCACAGTAAAGTTAGGGGAAGTATGTACCTTTTATCACATCAAGCATTTTGAAAACTTTCAAAGCCGATATGATTTTTTTTTATTTTTAGGCCTGGATGATGTTGCAGTCGAGTACAATGTGCAACAATGTGTCTCTTTCGGATCTGCTCAATATAGTGAATAAATCCGGTAATACTCGCATATTAACGTTTCGTGTCTTGACATAAAAAAATTATATATATTAAAGTACGATGTATTCGCCATGCAGAAATCTACAGGACGTTGATAGACGGATTTCCAACGAAAGATGACCCAACCGAATTGCGAATCAATTTCGAGCAGTTTTGTGTTCTAGCCAGCGAGTCATGGATGCGGACGAAGAATAATGGCATCTCTTGTGAAAGTGAGATACCTTCAGTATGGAATGTATTATGTAGGAAGACTTCAAATTTCTTGCGCCGAGTTATCGTACATCCTTTTAATCGCTTCCTAGGTACTTCTGATTTTCAACAATTTCCCACGATCTTTGATATACTCACTTCTTATCCCACTTTCCATTTTCTCACTTTCCAAGATTAAGCACTTGATTTCAACTATTTCGTAGAGCAGGTCAAAAGCGGAGCTTGCATTCAGGTATCAAGGATTTAAACCTTTTCAGATTGGACCAATTCCTTTGTACAAGAGTTTGAGAAGAGGGATATTTATATTGGCGTAGTCAGTAAAGATCTGTACTGGTTAGAATCTTCCGCAGTACCGTTGATAGAGTGAGTATGAGTAGCAACCCAATGATAATCATCTCTTGACGAATTAAGCATGGTCTTCTTTCTCATCTGTGATTTTTCAGGTCGATGAGATTGTCTCTGTACCGCCCAAGCCTGAATGAATACAACGTAAGAGTATTACCACAGGAATTGCAGAAGATAAAGAACTCACGACTGATTCTGTTGATAGTGCCGCAGCATTCACGCGGTATCGCCATCATGGCATTGGCAGCTCATTTGATTGGATTGCGCGTTAAACTCGTCCTTTGTGTTCAAACTCTTCCTGAGGATTCTATTGTATCTGATGAACAAGTATGATTAATATTTTATATCTCCTTTTCTTCTTAATACACACGCACACACGCACAGACACACAACAATTTTATAATTTAGAATGAATATTGGCGCGAGTTTGGTTTAGTAGACACCGTACTGATCTACTACATTGAAGATGCCGAGTTCGATTCCCAGCATACCTTCAAGGAAATTTTCATACGCTCGGGTTCTTTTGGAAAGGCAATGGCAAACCACCGAGAGTATTTTGCCATAAGAACTCTAAAAATTGTCAGGATTAAATTGTAAATCCCCATATACTTGTGTGTGTATAATCAACTTATGCATACCGTAGATATATAAGAGAGAAGTCACTTTTCAGGTAGCAGGCTGGTAACCTGACCCCTATAAAAATTAAAATACATTTGAGAGGTCCTCTAGAGATTGACCGTGAGGTTGACAACCTAACGCCGGAAAAAACTGTCTTAACTGTCATGAAAGCGCAAAATTAGTTGCGCAGGCTTTGATCCATAATGCCACGAAAGAAGAAGATATAATGAATATTAATGTCATGTAACTTAACAATTACTCAACGCAAAATTATTATCGAATTATTTGAATGAGATTGAAATTAAGATTATCTTTGGCAAATTAAGCTTCAAACGTCATATAATTTGTAGCAGTTAATAATGAATTAAATTCCATATGTTACTGATAAGTTGCGTGACCTATAATATATATTTGCTCCTATAGACATAGAAATATATATTTGCTCTTATGGATATAGGGAAAATTTCCTTTTTTACTAGTATAATAGAAATGTGATATATTGTTATTTTCGTTTGATTTATTTATAGCTGACTGAACAAGCCCGAAAAGATTACAACCGGGGAAGGATGTACCTGTCGGACTACGCAACGCGTGAAGGTGTACCTGTTTTTCAAAATATCGCTGATGCTCTGCAACACGCGATGCAATTAGTTCAAAGTCCTTGTTGACTTAATTACTCTTTATTGGTTCTTTTTTTCTATCTTTTTTTCATACAGATAAGCTCATTGATTCAATAACTAATTTATTTTTATTTTTAACAATGTCCAGCTACCAATTGAGATCGACACAGATACCATAAATGTAACGATGACAATGCTATCATTGTTATATTTATAAACCGCCATTATTAGTTACAATTAATTGCAGTTAGCAATTCGTACCATTGTCGCTGTTTTGCTAATTGAAGATTGCTTTTTTGTCTCTCGTTATTAAAGTCTCATTGACATATAACTTTCACACTTTCTGTTAACAATGTCGCTTACTTATATAGTATTATTACTATTGTTATTTTTAAGTGCTTGACAAAGTTAAAACCTATGCAAAACTTTTTATTTATGTCAAGATATATTTATTGTTATTCTTTGTCATGAGCACAGCATTTCTGAAGTAATTATTTTTATTTTATTGACTGTTACATACGGTCCTTTTATTTTTTTATTTTATCTTTAAAGAAGAAATACATATTTTATATTGATAAATCGAGCAACTAACATAATAATTTTATTATTACTTATTTTTTTATTGCTATATTTTTCTCTTATCAAATGACGTTGAACTCTCATTTAATTATTATATATCGATAGGAAAAAAAATAAAGTAGTCTCTCACGGTAGATGGACATGTACGATCTTTCTCTCTCGTTTTTTGTTTAGTGACTTAACGTTCGCAATTTTTTGTAATGTTTTGGTACAGCGTGGTTGAGGATTGATTTGATATATGTGTATATAAAACTCACAATTATTCTCTAATGATCTAATCGAATTATTAACTTTTGGAATCTGATCGAAGAAGGATGCGAGAGAGAGAGTGTCGTGTGGGATTTACTTGTATTTTGAATGCGTGATGTGTACCTTGGCTGAATATATCGATATGTATGTGTAAGATTATCATGAATTTGCAATGTTTGATATGTTTCAACAATCACAAATGTGAAATTTTAATTGTTAATAATTTCAATAAGCGAAATTGCGTCCTTATCCAAATTAGTATGTACTGTGAGTGAATAAGTGACTAAAAAAGAAAGAGAACACAAGTAAGAATGTTTTACGGATTGCTCGAAATCTTGCTCAGAAATTTCATCGTTCGAAGGAATAAATGAAGAAAAAGGAAACGGCTCAAGAGAAAAATTGTTTATTCTTTTGTATAAATATTATACACATATCTTATCAAACATTTCTCTTTTCGAAACAAAATGAAATTTATCATTTTTCATGTGTTTCGTTTCGACATTTTTCTTTCCGCACAAGCTATTGAATGATGTCTGTTGTGTGTGAGTAAAAATTCTAATCTGCGTTTATGGCTGCGGTCGATTTGATGCTATCGCAGCCTATATTTAACGATTGTTAAGATTACACCGCTGGTCAAAAGTTTTTGGACACTTTCAAAATTAATAACTTATCGATAATAAATAAAATAAATGTATAAAAAATACGAATTTAAATAAAAATTCAACATATTTTCAACAATAATAATTAATATAGCATTATTCAGACCAAAATTATCTGCTAGAAGTGTTTGAAGAAATTAAAATCATGCAATGACCATCGCAATTTTTTAACATGAATTTCATTGAATTATGGGATGAAGAAAGGAAACATTAATTAATATCAGACACATTATTAAGGCTTCTGAGTACTAACCGCAGCCATCTTGAAACGTGACGTCGCAGTGAGAAATTATATGAAAATTACTTTGCAAATTACTATCAAATAAAGATATTTGGATAAAAACACACTGTAGATCACTTTAGCATACTTGTAAAATATACAGGACATTATTCTTAAAAACACTATTGGTGCGTTCGGGGAGATGCTATTATCGCTATCAGCATCAGTCCATCTTTGTTCTGTTTTCAGTGAGCAATGAAGATAGACTGATGCTGATAGCGCTAATAGCGTCTCCCCGAACGCACCCTATATGTAAAATGAACATGATACAGAGCGTAGTCACATACATAACCAAACACACGACACACGTGATTTAACAACTCTGGAAAGAGATAGACACTATGTCTTCTATGTTGTGTATTCCTTGGTAATCTTAATTTCTTGTATATTTTACACGTATGTCATAGCAATCTACAGTGTGTCTTTATTCAAATATCTGTTTATTTGATAATAATTTGTAAAGATTTTCAATGTGTAATTTCGTTCACGTGTAATTTCTCGCTTCTGACGTCACGATTTCAACGGTCGACCAGGGCCCAGAACCCTTAAGTTAATTTTTATTAAAATGTATTGAAGTTTTGAGTTGGTGTTTTTAATTATACACATTTATTTTATTTACAATTACATATTTATTTTCTTCAATATAAACAAGTTATCAATTATGAAATGTCTGAAACTTTTTGGTCAACAATATATGTGACTAGTGAAATTAGCCTTAAATGTATCTAAATTTATATATTGCATCCCAATTGTGTTAAAGATACTTGAAATACATTACGTTTAACACAACAATAAACACGTGAATAAAAACTTAGATAAGAGCGCATGAAATTATACATTTATTATTACAACACATTTCTGATCGAAAAGATTTTGAACAATCAATCGTGATTACATGGATGTAATATCGACTTTTACTCGATTTTTGGTCTATTGTCCTTATCATTTTTATTTTCTTTACGATCCACCATTTTCTTTGTATTCTCCTTTCCACGGAAATAGTACCTTCGTATATTCTTGAGCGATAACAACACTGGTATCATAGCCGGCAGAAATAGGGGAATGTACACGGCGTACCTGTAATGTCGCAAAATTATTATTTGTAATGTAATTTAAAAAATATATGCTGAATTTTCGTAATGCCTTCTATTAATTTTATACGAATATATATTTACAGGGTGTCCCATTTTAAATGTTGCACCTGAATAACATTTCAGGAATGCCTTTTCAGCAAAAATGTTTCAGACAAAAATTGTATGGTTTCAAGGGGGACATAAGATATCATTAATTTGACCTTGAATAGTTACTTGAAGGTCACGTGAAGGTCACCTTTAATTTTTTAAATGGAACATCTATATTTCATTGCATATTCTTGTAG
>VBVR01006284.1:0-10562 GCA_011638315.1 Tetramorium parvispinum | reverse complement strand
ATTGTCTGTACTTTGATTCTGCAAAAGGATTTTTAAATCTATAAAGGCAATTAAAAGATTAATGAATATAAAATAAAAAATGATCGATCGATAACTTTGTCACCTTAGGATCCCCTTAATGTAGATTAAAAAGAAATTTGTTTTGTTCTAAGTCAAAATATATGGACGCTAGATGTCAGGCCTTGGAACACCTCCAAAAAAAAGTATTAGATTTCGTCAGCGATAGCATCGTCATTTTGGATCGAAAAAATACCAAAAAAATTGTTAAGTACCTTAACATATGTCGTATACAGTACTTCAATTCGATTTTATATTAAATTATTTTTTATACTTAAAAAAATTGTCAAATTTATTGATGCTTTTAAGCCCGCTACTGTGCCATACCTCTTAAGTTATAAAAATGGCTAAACATGTTCCAAGTCGGGTACAGAATCCATAGGATTCCGAGATTTGACCATCTAGAATATCTATTTCAAACGTGATCTTTCGACTGATAACGTTAGTTTTTTTATATCACTTTGCAATATGGAACGTCCCTTTATCAGTAAGACTTGAATCATGTACTTCACGAATAATATACTTGCCGAAAATAATATTACATTCATTAATATTTACGTCAATCTGTGCGATAATAAATTACGATAAAATTAAATAATCTCGAAGGTTCATTAAATTTTGGCGATTTCGATTGACGTAATATATAAGATCAAAGAAGATCTTATTATATTGAACATATAACTTATATCTTATTGAACACGTTACATTATCGCACATCTTCGACGGAAATAATTCTCTAAGCAATAATGCGCAATTTAATTAGCATCCCAGTGCGATATCTCTCTTCTCTCTTGTGCGTCTATTCGAAGGCCATTGTATGCAATGGAATGCAATGAGTATTGTCTACAATGAGGCAACATTTTTAGCGCATTGATTCGAACAGAACGTTTGCAAAAATGATTCGAAAAACGGGAATACAAGGTGTAACAATGTAACGTAAAAAATGCGAACGAGGCAGAAATAAATCTTTTGTTCAAGCAACATGAAATATTATCGATGCAACTTTCTGCGAATCTACGAATACATTCGCGCGCCTGCAGTCGCGTGTTATTTCCGCTATTAGATTCCCGCTCTCGTTCTTTGCATCTCGTTATTATGCTCCTCGAATTCCTCGACCTTTTTCTTTCCAGGGAAAATCGACCGCGCCAAATTAACCGGCGAATCTGCGGTCGAGGGAACACATCGTTGCGTGACACCGCCCGTGCACGACTGCATTAGCCCTTCGCCCTTCGTATTTCGGTTGTGGGAACGGACGCGCGCCTCGACGGCAACGTTCGCGCGTCGAATGCGTGAGTGCACACATTTACAATTGTCGTGAAATTAATGCGGGCGTTTCACGCATTAATTATCGCGATCGCGCGGGCCGGATGCCGAGCGAGCGAGCGCGCGCGCGCGCGCGCGCGTATCTTCTCGCGCTGGAAATTCGAAGCTCCTCTGGGTCGACGGCCTTCCCCCGCGTCAGGTCCAGGGACAAAAGGTTCTCTGTGTGTTCGGGAATTCTTGCCCACCCTACCCTCCCGTTCTCGCGCCGAACACCGATGCCCGAGCTCTTTGACGTCTCCCTGACGGGTTCTCGGCGACTCGCCGAGAAGAAAATGAAAGTGCATCAGCGCGAGTGCACTGCGTCCCTACAGCGAGCCGCCAGATTATTCGTCCCTTATCTGCTAATTACCGGCGAGTCTGTCAATTTGTCTCGTCGTTAATTTCGACGCGACTTTTGTCCTCGTCAAATGTGATTGAAAGTTAACGAAAGTCATCACGTTTGCTTTTCGTACGGAACATGCCTGTTTACAAACAGCCGTATTATTCGCGTTTACACGAGAGAACCATCAACCATCCGCGTGAATAAATCTAAATAAATAATAAGTAAATTCGCACCTGTGAAGACAGACGAAAGATAGCCGGGGGGGGGGGGCAAATCAACGACCGTTCGATCTTGTCGGAAGATTGATGAGCGTTGAAATATTAGGAGCAAAACGAATAAAGAGAAATAAATTTCTTCGCGCAAGGTAAGCATCTCCGTTCAAGAAGCGGCGAATACCTGACATCACCGTGTTCCTATCGTTCTAAATTTAAGACGCGACCTAAACATACCTTCCGGGCGTGACGCGACGCGACGCGTTGGCCAGAACCCGGAAAGAATCAAACCGCATTCGGGAACCGCGTCGAGCCGGCTTGTGTGGCAGAATGTGCGAACTGTGTGTGGGATTCAAGCCGGCTGGCTTGGAAATAGCGACGCGACGCGTCAAGGATTCTGTACGCGGAACGCACCGTTTCCGATCGGTCACGTTCGGCGACGGCATCCCGGCGCGACGCGTTGCAGGTCCTCATAGGTAGGAAGATAGGTAGGCAAGACGGAGAACTCTCGCAAAAGGGAGAAGCGCACACGAGGCGAACCCGCGCGTGCATATGTGAGATAGGACAGGATCGGACGACCAGCCGCTCGTCGGCTTCGCCGAGAACGGGCCGCACGTTTTCAGCACGTGCAGTAACCGTAAGCGAATTTCACCACGAGGTAAAGGGTCGCCGGCAAGGTCGGCACTCGATGTGTGTACAAGTGTATATGTATATATATATATACACATATTGAAAATAAAATGTATAGAATAAAATAATGCGCATGTATGATACTACAATACAACTCTACAGATTTCTTGGATTTAATCTTTGGACGCGTAAGAGGATTTTCTGAAACCTTGCAGTATCTCTTCTTTGTACTCTTCAAGTACTTCCAAAGTACTTCTTTTTGTCTCTCAAGTACTTCTTGTACTCTCAAGTACTTCTTTTTCTCTCGGATAATTTTTAAAGAAACTCTAACAATTGTTTTAATTTTTAAAAAATGATCGAAGTCGTTTTTTAGCTATTGGAGGCTTTGCAAAATTTATTAGGAAGTAATTAACAGCCGACAATTAAAATAGTGTCTTATTAAAAGATGCAAAAATAGATGTGCGTGACTGGTTCTTACATGCAAACAAGTGATAAAACGAAAGAATGACGATAACTCAATTTCCCGAAATCTTTCACGCATCGACTCTATACCTCGTTCGCCAGACGTTCGAAGACGGTCGAAGAACCGGGCTTACTCGCGTCGAATCCCGATGAAGGAACGGCGACAGTCCCGGGTGCAAGAGGACAGGTCAGATCGTTATTTTGCGACTGTCAGACGGCCGTATGTAAATCAAGTCCACCGAAAGGAGACTTCGGAGGCGATCCACGATCGCATCGCGAGAGAAGCCGTACGCGAGTAACTGGGACGACGATAAAGGTGACTCGCTTTCAACGAGGTCGCGCTGGTGCACGCGGTTTCGCCGCGAGAGTTTCCGATCGAACGACCTGATCGAAGAGGCGAAAGGACGCTAATTCGGAACGAATTTCTTCGATCCCTCTTCGAGGATCCTTCCCGCTCGAGAAAGGTGTACCTTTCTTCCGCGCGACCCCTCGAAAGCGCGACTCGCGTGCCGGATACATCCCGGATTGCCTTCACCTCGTTAATAGAACTTGATTGGCGCGCGGAAATTATATAAAAATATATAAAGCCGAGAAGAAATTGAGAAAAATTCCGCGATTGAGCCGCGATTCACGCGTGACAACCCGAACGTTCCGTCAGAACGAATTACGGGATTTAAACGACTCGAGGATACGCGAGGTGTGTCAGCGGGAGATATTTAATTTCCCAGGAAGAACAAGTTACATCGAGAGATGCCGCGACACGAGAGACGTAATTTATGCAACGAGACGAGATAATTAACAGATCTATGGGACTGGAAACGGAGGAGACGGTGATGCTGCGCGGTCTCGACTGGTCGAACCGGAGCCATGCGCGAGTACCAAGGCGTGGAAAATGACGTGCGATAAAATGCAAAGACGCTGACCGATAACGAGGAAAAATCGGGCGATCGCCCGAACTGTTTGTTACGGAAATCGATTTCTACGTACTTCCGGCGGTGTGTATCGAAGCATATTCCATTATTTGCAAGCCGTTCACGCCCGTTATTTCAAGCGATCGCTATCTTAATTGCAGCGCATACGGGATAATATATTTACAATATTCTGCAACGTACTACGCAATTAAAAATTGAGATGGTATATCTCTGGGAACTTTTAAAAGCGCTCCTTTTCAAGGCGCGCTCGCTCGCGTGGCGGCTTTAAAGTTGAACGTTCGCATTCAAGATTATTTAATCGATCTCGAGTCGATACTTTTATCCGTCGGCTGGATAGGAGCGTCTAACAGAATTTCTGCGCTGTGTTTCTCCACAAAATGTGTTTTCGTGTACAAACTCTCTCACTGTTATAGCGTCATAAACAAGTCGGTATGGGCGTACGGTGCTGAGGCGAAAGAGCACTTCCTCCTGAGAGTTTCTACTCGTAATGCCTCCCGCACGCTACCTACGGTCAGTTTTTCATTCGCGCCACTGTATTTACAAATAGTGCCATATTAATCACCTGACGCGGAATTCGCTTCGACAGCGTATGTATATGTACGAGCTTATACTTTTGTCCCGCTATCTCCTGTCACGCGCTATGTTTCAGGCGAATCTCTCGGGAATTCACTTTAACGTTTAACGAGACTTCATCTTTTTAGTTTAGTGATGTTTTGGCAAACTTTGAACATTACTGTTGGCGATAAAATTGGCGTAAAATCGAAAATCAAAGCGCTGATAACACTATTTTCCGTTTAATCAAAGTAAGTAATCTTATTACTGAAACTTGAGATTAACTTTCACATATAATGTTTTATATGCTCTCATTTTAATGTAATAATAACTGTCGTATTTATATTTTGTAGAGCAACTATATTAAAATGTTATAATAATCAATATCGGATACCAATATCGTTACAAACGTGTTCGTGTTTTAAAGAGAATGCAACGTCGCAAAATAATCGCATTGTTGCACAATTCAAAGTTGAATTTAAAAGAATTGTATTCTCAGAACCGCTCTTTGTCCTAAATAACCCTGACAAAACACTCTCTACGAGATTAAAGAGTATCTTCTGGCTTATTCATTAAAGTATCAACGGCTGCTCGATTCTCCCTTCATATAGGCATTTAACCCTTTAACTCCTGATACGCATATACGTTCAATGAGTCAACGTTTAGAGTATTACGGACACTTTTAAAGCCACGCAGTCTCTTTTCGTGTATCGATCGCACTTGTCAAAATACTCGGCATTTAAAGAATGAATAGAATTTTTATAGCAGACGAATCGAATCGCGCGCACGAAGGTCGGAATGGGCGTGACAAATTTCGCCCTTCGAGAAGACACCCAACACGGATATCTTTCTTTTTGGTAAATCGCTCTGAAAATCCGACACCCTCGTGGATATATCTTCTTGGACATACGTTCGCCGATCGGGTCGATAGTATTCGTCGGCACCAACGCGTCTCGCACCCCGCCGAGTGACACCTCGAAGGATGCTCGAAGAAGAGGCTTCGGAGTCTCGCGAATTCGTGTCGCGAGATGGGAAAGAGAGATCGCAAAGAGAGAAAAAGAGAAAAAGAGATGCGGCATGCGAGCGCGGCCGTTGGAAGGGCGAGGGCTCGTTGTTGTCGGCGGCGGCGGCGGCGGCGGCGGCGGTGGCGGCGGCGATGGCGGGGCACGAGGAAATCGATGCCGACGTCTGGGGCTACGACGTGAGGTTTCCGCGCGAGGGCTCGGCGGTCGCGGCGGAGAAACGGAGCGGATAATCAAAGAACCTTGCAACGCGACCTCGCGCTCTTTTTTTTCTTTTTTTTTCTATAGAGAAAGGGGTCAAATAAAACTGTACATGTAAGTGTACTCACACACTCGGCCTTCGGAGTAGCTCGCAACAATCGCCGCCTCGTCGTCGTCGTCGTCGTCGTCGTGATGGTCCTTCTTCAGTTCGTACAGTCGCTGGTACCGACGTCGAACGAGCGCACGAGGGGGTTGACGGCGTGCGCTGACGGGGTGTGATAACGAGCAGCCGGATGACACCGGCGAGTTATTATCCTATCCTGTACGACACTCTGCGCGACACTGCTCCGTGACAGACTCCAGGAGACTATCTCGCCTGAGTGGGTGTAGGGCGCCGGAGGAGGGGGGGTCGCATCCGCGAAGAACGTACGTAGAAGGGGAGGTAAACCAGCCGAACCACCACCTCGATCTCTCCGCTCCGTTCGCGCGGGTGTCTCGAGCCTGACTGACACTCGGCTCCGTGCTTGGGACCACGGCACCGGTCGACCGACCCCTTCGCTCTCGCTCCTTCTTTCTCTTTCTCTCTTTCTTCCTCCTCTTCTTATCCTCCTCCAGCTACCGCCATGCCGTCGCTGCGTCTCCCTCGCACCGACCGCGATGGTGTTATCCACATCTGTTCGTCCCTCGCCGCGCTTCCGACGCCCGCCGCACGTATCGGGTGGTTTTCCTTCGTCGACGATCGCCCGTGGCCCTTCGCCGCGGATACCTCCTTGGCAGGAAGTCGGGAGTCAGAGCGACACCCCGTATGTGGCACGCGAGCGAACAAGCGATCTCTCGTTCTGGACCCAAAGTGTCCGAAGAGACTGATATTCCGATCCAGTCCGCTTGATACGATGGGATTTGGAATCCGTGCCGGCAGGTTTAATTAATGAATAAAAGTGAAAGCGGGAAAGGGTTGTCTTCGGTAAATAATAGTTCTTCTCGAGGCCGATGTCGTCACGTACACGCGACGAAAGTCGAGCAAAACAAACGGTTTTTGTATCCTTTATTGATCTTGTAAAATATAATGTATATATATTTCGTAACAATTATTTCGCGAGATAATACAATTAAAATTAGGGGTGCATTTTGGGGGAATTGGATGGACATTCTGATGCAGAAATTTAATTACAAACTTTATGGAGATTGAAGAATTTAATTACATGCAGGTGCACAGTTGAATGTGTGCTCATAACAATTTCGCATTTATGTCAAAATGATCAAAATGCGATCAATAGATTACATTCTGAAAATAATTAGGGAAGGCTGCTTACATAAATAAACTAAATAGATTATATAAATAATAAACATATTCTTCGAAAATAACGACAGTATCAATTAATCCAATACTTTTTACATGATTTATGTATAGAAAGCGATTTTGTATTAATTAATGTCCTTTATATCAATTGTATTTATGCTAAAAGATATCGGTTCAACTGATACCGTAGTTCAGGCGAGTTCTAGAGGATATTAAAAAAATGTCTGACATGCCAAGATGCTTTTTAGACACCTTTTGGATCTCAACATCGTCCTCATGCCCGCTCGATTTGCTAATCAGAAAGTCAACGAGAAGCGATTGAAGCAAAGATTCGGACGATGATCCCGCAGGATACTGAAACATTGATCTAGAAACCGACTTTCTCGTCGATCTTCTCGTGTGGGATGTCCTCGATCAGCACGCTGTCCGTCGGGACTAGTTTAACCCGCTCGGACGGCTTGGGTCTCATCAGAATAAACGGCAGCTCAGCAGTCAACTCGCCGCCTAGAGCACCCAGATAAAGCTTGACTTTAACGGCGTAAGACACGATGATGCCGAAGGTGTCGCGCACATCTGGTGAAGTGAGCAGGGTGCTGGACGCAAGCTCGCTCTCATCCCGCTTCATTGTGCCGTCGAGGGCGATGCCGCGGCGATTCTTGTTGCTCGTCAGCGTGGGCTTCAGGTAGAGCACCTTCTGCAAATTCGAGCCAGGATTGATCGGGCAACCGTCCTGCGTCTCGATCGCATCTATCACCGTCCGGAATTGGCCGTTCTGGAAGATCACCACGTCTATTCCCTGCTGCACTAGCGCCTTGATCTTCTTCACCACCTTGTTGCTGTTGTTGCGTACGCACACGTTGATGGCGATCGTTTCGCCGTGATTGTACAGCTGCTTGTCTAAAGTAACCTCGAGCTCGAGTTCGCCCGGACTCAGCATGAAGTCCTTGCGCACCACGGTGCACGGCTGGCGACCCTGTTTCGTGGGCGCGTACTGAATCTTGCGGATGCCCATCAAGACGGTGCTGCGCTTGTGGGTCACATCGGTCTCCGTATCGCCACAGTACACCTTCACGTAGTAGCTCACGCCGCACGGCTCACCGGTCTCGTCGGGCCCGGGTTGAAGTGTCACGCTGGATGGCGCGCTCTGCGGGAACGTGAAAGTAAAGGGTATCGCGTTCGAGCCCAATTTCTTCAGCAACCTGTTCCAGGAAAATATATCTTTACAATCTATCATCAAATTAATTTCGTTAAAAGATAGTTTTATTTCCTATTTAATACCCGGAAACTTTTTTTAGAATAACAAAAGTTATAGAATATTTAATTATGATATATTTAGTTGTACTACATTTAGTTGTATTATAGTTTTATAGAATAACAAAATAAAAAAAGTAAGAAACTAAAAAAATAAAATTAAAAATTAATTTTGAAATTTTAGATATTTTTAGACATCATTGATTAATTCTTACTTAATTTTTAACATATAAAGCATACGTAGTTCGTGTTTCACGCCTTCAGAATCTAATTGTATCGTTAATACACGTTTAGAAATGCGTTCTGTGACCTGTCCTGTAGTTTGGTGGGATTAGCTTCAGGTTTCTTCATTTGCGGGAAGATTTGCTCCGACGCCAAGAAGAGATCCTTTTGGAAGTTAAGCCCCATCACCTCGTCCTCCTCGCGGCCGTACCGGAAGCTGCACAACAGCTGGCACCACACCTTCCTGCCACTGTCCACGTATTCCGGACTGACCAGGACTACCCCGTCGATCGGCTCGGTGCCCGACAGGTAGTCAATGAAGTCGCGTTTACCCAGATAGACGGCGAGCTTGCCATTGGGCGAGCACTTCTTGAAGACCTTGAAATTCGCTACCATGATGAGAATATCTTCGTCCCTTCCGCTCGGAGAAGATGAGTGGATCGCTAAGCAATAGATCGGGAACTTATATACCGGGTATATACGGTGACGCATGGTAGATTTCTAGGGCTTCCTAAGGCGTTTAGTGGCGCGGATGAGACGTTTAGGTCGCGTTCACGCGATAGTTTTTTGCGTTTCCGAGATATTTGCGTGGATTATTTATTACACTTCACTAATTTTTCTGCTTATAAATGTAGTTTAATTTTGAATATATTATCACATATTATCGCGAGAGAAGAAAAAAGAAAGAGAGAGAAAACGGGATGATTTCATCAGTGAACACATGTGCATGTTCTTGCATAATACTGTTTAAAGACAACGATAACGTAACTTTGTGACTTTGACTCGCCTGATTGATCTTTGAGTTTCTTGGGCTTCGCTACGACGTTGAAGGCTATAATATCTTAAAGCGGTATATATATGTTCTCTCTAACTCTCATCAAAAATAATTGAAATTAAAATTAAAGAAAATTTTTCTTTAATTTTACTTTAAAAAATAAAGAAAATTTTTGTTATTTAAATTAAATTACTACTGAAAATTAAATTTACACATAATATAACAAAATATAAACTTACATAAAGCTGAAAACAAAATGACAAATATAATTCTTTTCAATTCTCTTTCTAGTTAAAGAATAAAAAATACTTTTAAAATAAAAAAATATAGACTTCGTAGAAAATCAGAATTTTAATTTTAATTATAAAATAAAACAGACATCAGACAATCAGACATTGCAAAAAGATACTTCAAAAAAGAATAAAGCAAAATGAATAATGCTAATAGAAGAAAATCTTCATACCAAATTATATATTAATATTATAATAACGAGATAAAATCTTAAATGCGAAATTCCGGCTTTAATAAGTACTCGTTGTCTATAGATCAACGATTTATAGACGACGAGTGCTTATTAAAGTTAAAAAAGTGAATTATTCGCGTCAGCCAATAACTTCCCAATAAGAAATGGTTGATCAAGTTGATATCGAATCAATATCGACGTGATGTCTTTTGTGTCGAAAAGGCATCACGTCGACGTTGATTCGATGTCTTTTCGATAATCACTTCTCATTCTGTTTTAATTGTTTTAATTGTTCGTAAAATATAATCGCGATTCGGTACACGGGACATTTGACGCGGCGTCGCGAAAATTACGATCGTAAGTAGCGTCAATGAAGAAGCACTCGTATTCACGCCATGCATCAGTTTTCTATACTTTCCGCATTTGGAGCGAAATACAATAGCTTGTATCTCTCGGAATTTACCTTTAGGACGTTATGGGGAACGAATAGAATTTTGCAGAATCTCAACGACTACCGCGAAAGCACTGCGAAATATCGTCCGCCGTCTTTTCGCCACACGCGCAGTGGACTAAATCTCGCGAGAATGAGACTCGCCTTGAAAAATCGCCACGACGTACGAATCCCGAATTTGTGCGACGCGATTGATTTGTACGAATCTTCAGCCAATACGGTCATAATCACAGCTATATTTCGCTGATTAAACGTATCGCGACGTCACTTGCTCAATTCTGTATACACAATTCTTTACTGACCGCCCGATTCGAAAATGGCGCAGCCAACTTCACTCCGATGCCGCATGATACGAGACACTTACCGATGAGACATTACACCGACACG
>VBVR01006283.1:0-10562 GCA_011638315.1 Tetramorium parvispinum | reverse complement strand
TTTTTTTTTTAGGCACACCACCACGAGTCTCACGCTCTCACGCTGACTCGTGAAAATCCAGAGAAATCTCGTGGATCGATTTATTTATAACGCCGTATATTTTTAGAAAGAAAGCGTCACTGGTCGATGTCGACGGAAATTTCGAGAAACGGCTCACGTGGCGCCCCCCGCCGTCACGATTACACCATCTGACTCGCGGATCGCGACAGATTGCGCAGCGTCTACTCTAGTTAGTTGAGTTCACGTGGTCGAGCAATCAGGTGCAGCTAGTCTGAGTTAGTCGCCACTAGTCGCCGCAGAACGAGTTTCGCAGTCTTCCTGACCTTTTCGCGACTTTGATAGGAAGTAACAAAGGAACAGAATCAAGAAAAATGCCGCGACGTGGACGTGCCGCCGCCCCTCCCCCGAGGCCGTAAGTATTTAACGTAATTAACTGCGTTGGGGACGATGCTTTCGTCGCAATGACGACGTCATCAGCGCTGCCCGTTACATCACGGTCGCAAAGTTCAGCGTCTCCGACGCAGAGCCTGAGATTTCCCCTCCCTTTCCCCGCCGAGCGCGGCGTCGAAGGAAATTCTCTGAAAAATCCTGTCTCATTTCCAGGATGAGAAGCGCACCCGCGCCAGCCCCGTCCCGAGTGCCAGCCCCGGTTCAGGCCCAACCGACGTCGCCCATGGTGGCCCAGCCGCAGCAGCCGTCCCTTATGGGTCAGATGGCCGCCACTGCTGGCGGAGTCGCGATCGGATCCGCCGTGGGACACACTATCGGTCACGCAATGACCGGACTCTTCAGTGGAGGCAGCGAGGCTGCTGCCGCTCCCGCTGTCAGCGAAGCGGTGCCCCAGCAGGCTGCCGCCCCAGCCACCGGTGCCTGCGCCTGGGAGGTCAAACAGTTCCTAGAATGCGCCCAGAATCAGTCTGACCTGAGCCTCTGCGAGGGCTTCAACGAGGCGCTCCGTCAATGCAAAATGGCCAACAGTCAGTATCTCCCCTTTGTTGCCGCTTATCTTATTTCTAAATATTATGATCGTAATTTGTGTGAAATTACTTTTCTAATTGTTTCGTGTGTTTCCTGTTTTCAGATATTATGTAAATTGAGACGCGGAACGAATCTAGAAATGGCTAGACAAAATTGAAGTATGTGTATTATGATCCTAGTAGACCGCTTAATGAAACTTCTGTTTATTTTTACTGTTGTTACATTGATACTGTAAGATAAAATAGTCTCGGATTGATCCATATAAATGTTTTAGGATACAAATTTAGGTCAGCAATAAATTACATTTATTTAAATTCTGTAGTTGGCAGCTGCCTTTAATCTCTTTTCCCGAAATTATGTGATGTATGTTACAATAGCAATGATTTCAATAAATTAAAACATGTACAAAATTACAGTTTAGCTTCATGTTAACGAGAATATTCATGAATGTCTAATCACATTAGTCTCTAAGAACTCGCAAAACGTTAAAATTCGTTAACGACGCAAATACAGACAGATTGAAATAGGCAGGGGGCAGACAATGCCTCACGTTTTCCCACTTTATATTACAATACATTAAACAAATAATTTATTATAGAAGAATGAAAATAGCTCTTACAAGATGATACACATTGGGAGGGGGATTCGGCAAATAAAAACTTCGGTATTTTTGACCAGAACCAAGTAAGCGCACCTCTACATGAACGTATTTGCACTTTATCATATAGTTTTCTCTAATACTTAGCTATTGTATATCTCGAAAATTAGTGTGTGATTTACGAATATATATATATATTCTTCCTATATAACGCGGTTATCTATAATACGGCTTTCTTTATTCGACAAGGAGAGGCAGTTAAACACGTACAAGTAGCACGAATATGGTAGACTATCTTTTCTCCGTATTCAACACGCGCATCATCACGTAGCCGGCGATCGTGGCGATTGCGATTCCCACTCCTGCTTTCCACCAGACCAGGGAGTCCCCTTGCATTAGGCCGAATTGATTTATATGCCTGAAATGTCGAAGCGCAAGATTCGCTGTCATTCTCGCTGTATGAGAAACTCTGAATATTCTAGCGTGATAAAACCACAATGTCGTAATCTCGAAAACGTCTTTTAATTCTATTTAGCGATATATACAGATAGCGAACCACACAGAGACACAAATGCCGAGATGAAATTCCGATCAAACTGACAATGAAGTTTTATCATACAAGTGACATTAAATCGGAAGGGAAGTCTTTCCTGTTAGGACATCTATGCGTTGAGAAGCAGTATGAATTGACAGAAAGTTCGTGAGAGATTTGTCGCATGCTCATGCTTGAACGAAACAAAAAAAAAGCGATATGTACGCTATTAAGCTTAATGATTACGACTTAATGACGTTGTAAGCCCCGCGGGAAGGAAACTCAAGCAGTAATATGAAATGAAACCTTGTGAAAGAACTCCACCACGGAGAAGGTAAGGAATCGACAAGCAACATGTGGACTGTACGCCTCATATGGCTGAAAAGAGCCAATTACATTATAACGTATACACGTTTTATCCGTGCGATGACATAGTTTAATGTGAGCAGTCGCCTGGCACATTTAACATGAAAAGATGGAGTTAACTCCGTTAGCACATGCAGTCGAGAGGAATGTACGATGACGATGACTGAATGCAGTTTTTACGATTTATTCAAGCTTTCTAGATTTTTACAGTGTGAAATTGAAATTCAGACCAACCTGTCTCGGTAAAATAATACCCACGCTCCTTGAAAGCGGCTAAACACGAAATATCTTATCGTTAATACCGAATTATCTCCTTTCTTTTCTTTTTTTTTTAAACCTTACGCTATATCTTTCCTTAAATTAAATTGCAGGAAAAGAACGAGGAGAAGGTACGGCGTGAAACGTAAAAATCTATTATCTGAAAGTAACATTTCACCGAAATATCGTACGAAAAGAGTAAGCGAAAAAGCTCTAAGAGTTTTGACGCGTAATCGATACTATCAGATAAATCAGCTACAAAGAAAAATATCATCTACTGCCTGTATCATCTAAACCGAGGAAGCCCGAGGTCTGTCCGGTAGTTTCATTTTTAAACTGTGATTAATAAACTTACGGGAAGGCTGCCATCGTAGCTAGCTTAACGAAGATCTCACGTCGGATCGTCCGTGAGATGCTGTACGGCTGCGGAGGCATCAGTTTGTACTTGCTGCAAAAGGCGGCCGGTTGCAACAGATAGCTCTGCTTCATCTCGGAAAGGTCACTTTTATTCGCTACTATCAGAACAGGAATCTTACTGTCGGCGAAGTATTTCTGCAAAGACATAGATATTGTTTGTCGTTGCGAATATATTTAGATCATTGTAAAGAAGACGCGATGCTTACGATATAAATGCGCGCTATATACTCGAACGACTTTGGATTACTCGCGTCGTAAACGAGAGCAGCCGCGTCGCACTGTATTTCCGCCGGCGCTAAAGCATCCTGCACGTTCAGCACGTTTATATCCTTCAATACTATAATCTTCTCCTGTCCGTACACGTGCACGGTATTCACAGTGATATGAGCATTCGACGGTACGACTTTGTCATTCAGTTTCTGCAATTTCGTACAAATAGATATAGATACGAACAGTTTGGTCGAGATTTTCGAATAATTGTAATTAGCGAGTTTACCTCGAGTTTGGGGTCGACAAGAGTCCTACATAATGTAGTCTTCCCACTACTCTTCGGCCCTATGACGTGACAAGTATAAACATTCCTGCTGGATTGCTTCTTCGCCAAATCTACCTTCTTCTCGCGAGTTACGATAATGGCGCTCGTTTGACACTCGTTGTGGTACATATTGTATCCCAGGTACGCCATGTACTCCAAGGTTTTGCGCACGTTCGTCAGTGTCAGCAGTGCCCACTGACACATGTATCCTTGAAACGTAAGCCATCCCTGTGAAAATATTGCATGCTAAATTATGCGAGATTAAGTTCAAATATATTGCTAAGTTATATTTTCCTGTTTTTCAACACACACATATATATAGATTTCTTGTCGATCAATATTCTATATCAATTTATTCGATAGTTCAAAGTTCTAAAAATAACGAGCGCCAACCTTTTCGTTCGTAGGTACAGTATACTTGTACTCGTCGCCCCACGGCGGAAAGAGGCATCGTGAGAACAACGATTCCATTTCCAGGGGCGAGAGAGCTCCGTCGCGATCGCGATCGTGCTGCATAAACAGTAACGTTAGGAATTCCTGTCCCTTGTGTGATAATTCCGTGCTACAGCCAGATGGGACCTTCAATCTAAAAGCCGGAGTTAGACACAATCGATGACATTAATAGTACTCGAAGCGACTTTATACGTACGAAGGATGGATGTAATCTTTTGACATTTGCAGCTCGTTGTCGTATCCGAATTTTTTTAACACAGCCCACGTTGTTTCATTCCTACCGCGTTGTATGAATAAACATTGTAAGTACATAAAACCTGTACAAGTAATTGCAATTAATGAAATTTGTGTAAATGAGGTTTCAGGTACTGGAATAACTGGAATATCCACCTTTCATCGTGACACATCCGTTACAGATACCGTCGCAAATATTCTTTGATAATACAGCTTTTACATCCTCTAGCATTTGCGGTTGTAACGGAGTGTTAAAGCACCACTGCTGAAACGCGTTCAGCTCCATATCGTTTAAAAGTCCGTCATTATCTACATCGCATATCTGTATTGAAAAAGAAACAATATGCTTTATATCGTAATATCGATTCTCTTTGTACATTTATATGTATATAAATGTATAGACTCACTTTAAAAATTCGCTGTAGGGCAGTTTTGTACTCTTCTGTGAGCTAGAATAAAAACGATAAATTCAATTTTAAAAAAGCAGCTTGTGAACATGAAATTAAATGGAAACGTAACAGACATCTATTCACCTCCTGCGTGTCATAATTGTACAAGGGTGTAGTCGGATACAGAACTGCCTTTTGTGCATAATAAAATGTTTCTGAGACATTCTGAAGTGTTTTTGCCGAGCACTAAAAAGAAATATATCACATTTTTCTATAAAATTTCTTCCATTTTTCTTGTCTATCGACCAAACGACATTTACCTCTATGCAGCTTTCAATCTCCGTGAACTCTTTCATAATAGGATATACAGCCTGGAATTGAAAAATGGCAATCTTTAATATAATATAAAAGGAGAACGCTACTTAAATCTTCTTAAAACATCGCAAACCTCTATGGTGGAATAATCCACGAGATCAATCTTGTTGCCCACGAGCACAACCGGGCACCGATTGTTGGGCGAGCATCTTCTGATTAACGGCAGCCAGTAGCTGGCGGCTCTATCCAAAGTATCCTCGTCGTCCACGGAGTAAACAACGCATATCACGTGAGCTTTCTGGATCTCCTCTGCCAGTTGATCCTCCGTTTGCTCCACCGCTGCAAACACGACACCAAGTTACTACACTTTTGTCCCAATGTAAAACAGTCGGGAACAAACATAAGTTACATAACAAATTCTCTGACAATTCATTCAATCATGTTAAGGTGTCTCAATTAAATCTGTTTCAATTGCGCTTTTTGCATTTAGAATCTTTGCTTCTTCTTTCTCTCTCTTTCTCTCTCCAACACCTAATATATATTTATCTCGTTTTAAATACAAGAATTTTTGAGAGTTTCAAGCAAGACAAACAAATTTATTCCCAGTCAACACAGAGCATCAGTGACATTACATCTTATAATTTCGCACTCAACAATATAAATGTAACAACATGCATTACATTACATTTACATTGTTGAGTGCGAAATTGTAGCATAGATCAATGTCACTGATGCTTTGTTGACTGGGAATAGATTTGTTCGCCTAGCTTGAAACTCTCAAAAATTGAAACACCCAACAATATAAATATAATATATGTTGTATTACATTTATATTGTTGAGTGGGAAATTGTAACTAAATTATAACATAGATGCACTGCCACTGATGCTCTATGGCTACTGTTGTCTTCAAGAACTATAAACCAATCTAAAAGCTTGTGACGAACAGAGAGAAATATACAGGACTGCGTTCGGAAACTTCACTCAGATAAAATTTCCATTTTTCTATCTATGTTACTCTTACTGAGAATTGAATGAGGATAGACATTTTACTACGAGTGAAGGTTTCCAAAACGCAGCCCAGGGCGGCACGCAAGCTGGCTGGAGCAAGATACCTGAGTAATCGACAATGTGCGTCGGCACCTGTTCCGGCGTCACGTCCGCCGGTATCGTGATCTCCTCGGCTTTGCTCGGCACCTCCTCCGCGTACTCCTCGCTCACGAGGGACAGTATCAGGGAGGTCTTGCCGACGCCGCGCTCGCCGATCAGCAATATCCTGACGTTGCGCCGAGGCGCGACCGGGCGCTGCACCATGCTGCCCCGGACTACTGCCGGCCGACTTTGTCCGTCGCTCCTCAATCCGTCGCGAACGGCATCCCCGGCGGCCACGCCAGCCGGAAGGTGTCCCGGTTAACCGGAGTATAACCTACAAACTGTCGCGCGTGAACGCGCGGCACCAGCCCCCGGGCGACTCCGTTTCACGATGACATTTCACTTCGCGACGAAGACGACGATCAACGGTGCCACCACACACACTCTCTCTCTCTCTCTCTCTCTCTCTCTTCTTCTTGTTCTTCTCTGTGGAATTTTGCAGCGTGCTGTAACAAAAATCGTCCCGCACCTCGCCTCAACGTTCCATCGAGATCAGCTCCGATCGTCGCCGCTGGAGACCAACGTAAGTAAACCCCCGGCGGATTCGGCGGACTAAAGTAGCAGCGCTCCGAGGGTGGCCTTTTCAAGGTTACCTATGCCACCGCAATGAATGGTGCTGTGTATGTATATATGTGTGCGCGCGTAGTAGTACGGAGCGGAGTGTGCGAGGCTGTGCGAGGCGAAGAGTGAAGATCCGTTCGTCTCTATTTAATGCACGGCGGGTAAGGAAGGTATTGCGTCGTGATCCGCGGGATTGTTTTTATGCGAGAAAACGCGCGACGCCGAGAAACTCTCGGGAGAGAAGCATCGCCGGGGAGGGAGATGCTTTTTTTGTGTCTCCGGGAAGCCGATCGGAGATGAGAAACTTTTGGAAATTACAATCCCGGAATCGATCCTTAGGTGCAGGATTGCCCAAAGGAGTTTATACGCTTGTCACTTTATTTCGTCGATTAATTGATAATTAATTAAGAATGTAAAAGTTGATTACTTTTCGACAATCTTTTCAAATGACTTTGACTAAATTCCGATTAACTTGATCGGTGACTTACATATTTGTAATATTCATTCCTATCAATGTAGATTAATTTTGATTTAACTTGCTTTTTATCCTTTACTAATTTTTAGAATTAGAAAAAAATTGAAAATTACACACACTGGTGATTAACATACAATGTGTCAATATTGTATCAATATTTCTATCAGTACAGATTAATTCTAATTTCATTTTAACTTGCTTTTTATTCTTTACTAATTTTTAGAATTAGAAAAACTTAAAAGTTAAACTGATGACTAACATATTAATATTAATTTCTATCAATGCAAGTTAGTTTTAATTTCGATTTAACCTGCTTTTTATAATTTTCTAATTTTTAAGAATATTCTAACTTCTAATACTTAAGAAAATTATAATTTTTAGAATAAACGCCAAGAGTAGTTAAACTTAATCTAAATTGATAGCAATGAACATAATTAATGCCTGTATTATTTTATAAATAATAAATTATATATTATATATAATATTTATGTATAAATGTGAAAAGAATTATTAATTTTATCTTACTTTATATCAGCTTACTATTATATACAGCCAAAAAAAATTAGATCAAGAACAACGAACTATACATATAATTAATACTTTTGTAGAAAACTTAAGCAATCTCGCTGAATTATGTCTATTTCTACCAATACAAAATTAACTTATTAAAATTAATCTGCATTGATAGAAAATAAACATTAATCGTTAACTTAATCGGCGAATTTGATCAAAGTCACTCCAAAGAATTATTAATCACTAAAACCAAGTGTAAGTGTTTTTTTAACTGACTTTTCTGTTACAGTTATGAATCTTGGAAAGGATCTCGGAAAATTTCAACTTGCTTAATATAAATCGTAATGGAACACAAATTTTTGGCGCTCACATTTCTATGATAAACCTGTTTCTTCAATTTTATTCACGTATGCGCTGTGTAAATCTACGCACGTGGATGTTCTTCGTCGATCGTCCGGATTTCGACGGTATCACCGGCTTTCCACCGAACAACTGACAAATATACAACGCCTCTCTCGTGACTGAGCTGATGCTGCTTTGCATAGCGAGGAATATCCGTGTCCAGGTTTATTAGAACATGTCGAGTCTCGCCGGAGTGCATTCCGTGGCGTACGTCACGGTGCCGGACAACGCATTTGTAAAGAGATTAGCACGGTAAGAGTAACTAGCTAAATAAAAACGTGTTCATTAACACGATTATCGTTACGCCTTAATGAGAAGAGATCTTTAACATTCTTTTCTCTCTTTCTTTCTCTCCTTTTCATGAAGCGGTCTAACGAGAACAAGCTCGCTGCCTGTGTCAACATCATTTTGCAACTCGGGATAATGCATGACTCCATGCTAATGCTATTGTATTCAAATACACACACATCAATCAATATTCAAAAGTAATAACATCACAAATCGTCATTATACATTTCATTTGTCTTTGTATTAAAAATTTATTTAACATACAAATTGTGTGCTATAATATTATAATAATAAGAAAGAAAAAGTAAAAACTAGAATCTACAGAAAAATTATCAAATATGTTAGATAATAAATTTGAATTGAATTTGACAACTGAAAACGATTTGTTTATATTTAATTCCATCGGATCTTGTAAGTAGGAAACCTGTATCTAATACAAAATATGGAATTTAAAAGTATAGAGATCAAAAATATACAAAATCCTGTACTTTCAATAGAGAGAAGCTTTAATAGATAGAAAGAGATAAAAGGAAAACAAAAATATATATATATACAGAATCAATTCTTATTGGTAAAATTATCGTCAATAACTTTTAACTTATAAGTCATTGAAGTAAAAGGTTTTTAATGGTTTCAGATTCAAAAGTAATAACATCACAAATCGTCATTATACGTTTCATTTGTTTTTGTATTAAAAATTTATTTAACATACAAATTGTGTGCTATAAAAGTCGTATTTCATGCATATAGTACGAAACGCATTGAAACTGTGAACAATATGCGCTACCTACTGAAAACACAAGTGAACGTCGATTACATGATTTAATATCCACTTTTTTATATTCATGAAGAATGTCATTTTCGAGAATTACCTAAAACCAGGCCGTGATATCTTTCAGACTTCTTTCTCGAGCCAGCCACGTAAGACGAACGATAACACGCACACTAAAAAAATATCACATATGTGTGATACATATAATTACACGGCCCGTTTCTGATATCACTGCTAGATACTATAAAATGTACAAAACAATCGCCAAAAATCACTATAAATTACACGAGTTATACATATTATTATACTATCTTTTGTTTTAATCGATTTTAACTCGCACTTTCTACTCATTCAGCCAGATACGATCTGTCAATCTGACATCGATACATTGATAAATGGTCGATGTCGAATACTGATATCTTTATCTTTTTTTTCATTATATAAACTGTGTTTACATTCGTTATATACATAATGTTAATTAACAAATATTTCTGAAATTTCCGTTTTTTTGTTATATCGAATTAATTAAAAAGTCGGAAAGCACAAATATACATACATATACCTATATATATGCATTTTATGAAGAAATGGCTGAGAGATATGGAAATCTTATGAAAATGCTCATAATTATTCAATTACAATTAATTTTGATAGAGTCAAAGATGATAAAAATATCAATTAGTATTCGACATCGACAATTGTGTAAGATTTCTATTTTTTTCCCCTATATCGAATCAAAACAACGATTGAACTTAATATATGTATAGATTTATGTATTCGATATAGAATTCGTCGGAAAACATAGAAATCTTAACATAGAAAACATAAAAATATTTGTAATTATTCCATTAACATAATGAAGTCATAAATATCAAAGATATTAATAATTATTCAACATCGACCATTCATTGATGCAACGTCATTTCGATTAATTATTTTTAATTGTATTTGAAGACCGAATATGATGCCAAAAGCAAAATTTGTGGAAACCTTGTCGAACATATTTTTCCAGAATTATGGCACTTTCGTTGATTTTAATCTCTACATATTTTATTAATACAGCATTGAACATTGAAAGTGAAAACACCATACAACATTGAAAGATTGCATTGTTGCCGCAGTGTAGCTGCAATAATCTGTGCTGTATTGATAAGGCACTTACATCGCTCACTAGAGTAGCAGTCTCCTTCCCTTCACTTCGCCGTATAAAATGTTATTGTTTTTGATTGTTTAAACGAACATAATTTCTGATTATGGCAACAGAACTGGTTTTTAAATTTTACCTCCCACCCTTCCCTCCCTCAATGTATTTTAATAAGATACATG
>VBVR01006282.1:0-10564 GCA_011638315.1 Tetramorium parvispinum | reverse complement strand
TATATATATATATATACACACACACCATACAGGGTGTCGAGATAACCTATAAGAATATGCAATAAAAAGTAGGGGGTTCCATTTAAAAAAATTAAGTTGACCTTCAAATGACCTTGAAAGTCAAGGTCAAGGTCACAGCCAAGGTCACCATCGGATAGCCAGGAACATTTCCTACAACTTTTATCTCGGTCATTTTTCAATGCGACGTCTACTTTACAAGTTATTCAACCGGTCCGGGACTTTTTGAACACCCTGTATATTACATAGATAAAATATAATCATTTTACACGCAATTTGTGTGATAACTGTATGATAAAATCTCGAAAAATAGAATATTCTAATATAGAATATTTTAGATTCTTTTTAGAACCTATAAAAAGAGTATTCTCGGATTACATCGACAGTTCCCGAGTCGCCGAGTTCTGAGTTTCGAATTCTTACATTAGAGTTATTGTCTATCATAGTAATAAAATTCATAATCATAGTAAGTAAAATTAAGAAATAATTTTTGTTGTGAAAATTTTGACAACTCTTACAGATGTAAAATCATCGCCAATAGCGAATTTAATTTTCGATTGCCCATTGACAAGTTAAATACTCCGTTGAAAAGGACATCATGGAATTCATAAGACATAACAACGTTTATGTTCTTATTATTAAAATGCTATACATTTTATACACATACACTATATGTATATTTTAATAATATTTAAATCTTTTTAAATTGCTTTCTTGATTTTTGACAAGAACGTAACATTTAAATTATATATAAAAATGTATTGTGAAAATATTATAGATCAAACATCTGCAAATACTTACATGTTAAACATATTTGTAATCTTTACATTTTTATAAAACATACATACTATATATGTTACATACATTTAGATATATGAAATCATTGAATTATAAATCAGAAATAAGAAAATAATCGCTAACAAAGTGCGATGCAAAAATATTAGAAAGTGTTTTTCGTCTTATTCAAAGAATTATTTTACATTATCTTAAAATGTAATTCTCAATATCGAATTAGCACGTATGCAAATCAAATATTTGTATTTAGTTTGCATAATATACTTTACTTATACTAATATACATTAATGCTGCAATTCTAAACAAAATCGTAAAATTTTTAACCTGTTTTCGTAAGAACTTATGAATAGATCTTCAATTCTATGTGTACTGTATCATACTCTATGCTCAGCTTTTTACGATCGCCTCGTAAGCTACGACTTTATGACTTTACGATTATACGAGTGTTATCTATGTGAGATAATGTATAGATTAGAACATCGAGTGTTATCTAATTCTTGAAAATTTTAATTAGTTATTTACTACGTATATGTTAACATAAGATATAAAAGGTAATAACATAGAGAATTTTGAACAATTCTTTCATTGGTAATATAAATGTAACGTTTATAACTGTTTTGTTGGATACAAAAATTTATTTTTTAATATCAGTATAATAGTAAAAGAGAATTAGACTACATGTATTGATATTTGGACAGTTTCTTCTTACTTTTTTAAGTTATAAATCTTTGATAAATTTAAGTTACAAACTATATTTCGAAGAAATTTTTTACTATATGTTTCCTTTATTGTTTAGATAAGATCATATCTTCACTCGAAGAGCTCATAATTTATAGATGCCTTATATTTGAACATTTAGCATGACATTAAAGTACATTAGAATTGAATTGTAGAATAGAATTGAATTGTTATACATTATACACATACTGAAATTATAACAACTTGTAGTATGTAACTGGTACTAATGAAAATATTTGTTTTGCTCTCACCAGTTCCACTTTTTATCTCACATTGTCGAAGATTGTAGACAAAGTTACTTCAAAAACCCAACGGATAATCTGAGTCAGTCAGAATTCTGTTCTGATGGTGTGTATTAAATATAAAAGAAATCACAAAGCAAAATTTTTACTGTCGTCCTGCAATTGAAGGTTTGTGTTTATATCTTATCAAATTTTATAACTTTCAAGACGTAAATTTATTTAATATATTTGATGGTATTATTTTTTTTATTTCAATATAGATCATTCATGATCATAATTAGTCGATAATTGTTAGACAATGGAACCCTATGAAATTCTATGCGGCATTGCCATCGTAATTCTCGCTCTCTATTACTTTTTTACGTCAACTTTCGATTTTTGGAAATCGCGAGGCGTCCATGGTCCACAACCGATACTAGGATTTGGCAATTTTAAAGACATTATGCTTGGAAAAATAACCTTGGGTGATTATTTATTAAAATTGTACAACGATTACATAGATGAACCAATGATTGGAATATTCTTTTGGAGGACACCCATCCTTATTGTAAAAGATCCAGACTTAATAAAGGATATTTTCATCAAAGATTTCCCGACATTCGCCGACAGAGGATACACCATTCACGAAAAAGTGAGAATATTTTAAACTATTTTACACGAAATCTAAACGATATGCATTTTTGCCAAATTTGTATATATCTTTTTTTATTGATACATTTTGATAGAATTCATTTAAAATTATGAGGTTTATTTCAGAAACTTAAAGAAGATTTTTGTAACTTGATAAGATTTAATTTCGGATTAATTAAAAGTAAGAAATTTACTCGATAATTTTGTTTTTGCAGGCCGAGCCGTTGTCGCAACATCTTTTCAATCTGGATCCAAAGAGATGGAGACCCTTAAGAACGAAGCTGACGCCTATTTTCACATCTCGTAAACTAAAAGAGATGTTTGTATTAATATCAGAGTGCGCCGACCGACTTGTGGATTATACGGAAATATTAGTGAACGGGAACAAATCTGTAGAGTGCCTTGAGCTGATGGCCAAATATACGACGGACGTTATCGGTAGCTGCGCCTTCGGCATCGAAATGAAGGCTATGTCGATCGAAGACAGCGAATTTCGCAAGATAGGAAGAAAAATATTCGATCATCCCTGGTCAGATCGTCTACGAATCAAAATCAGGAACTTCTCGCCGTGGTTTTACGATATCCTTGGCTATGTCCTACCGGATACGGAAACCACAACCTTCTTCATACGTCTCGTCACAAACACTATAAACTACAGGGAAAAGAATAATATTGTAAGACACGACTTCATTGATATGTTACGCGAATTAAAAAAACATTCGGATAAAGAGGACGGCATCGGTAAATATTATCTGCGTTTTTATTTTGCTATTTCTTGTTAAAAAAATGTTTAGACGGAGATTCGAATTATACGAAAGCGCATTCAAAATATACATATTTCTGCAATTAGAATGAGTAGAAGTGTTAACTTTCGTAATACAAGCGACGATCAATTGGTCGTATGTCAATTATTAAATAATTAAATGAATTCTTGATTTTCACGTAATTTTTGATATTCGATGCAGAACATTAAAAGATAACTTGTATTTCAGACTTTACCGATAGTTTTGTAGCTTCTCAAGTATTCGTGTTTTTTGCCGCTGGTTACGAAACTTCATCGACAGCAATGGCTAACGCTCTTTACGAGTTAGCTTTAGATCAGAAAATACAAAACAGATTACGCGTCGAAATTGATCAGCAATATATAAAACATGGCGGCAATTTAACTTACGAAAACATCAAGAATATGAATTATTTGGATAAAATATTCAAGGGTATACGTAGTATAGAAAGAGAAATTAATTAAAGAGACTTGGCTGATATAACTAATTACAATTTTTAATACATATGAATGTATTTAAACATGAATTTAATTATTTTTAATACAGAAACCTTACGAAAATATCCACCTGGGCACATCTTTTCGAGAAAATCGACATCGAGTTATACTTTCAATGGTACCAAAGTTAGTATACCGAAAGGCCAACAGATATGGATTCCTTGTTATTCTCTGCATCGAGATCCGAATTTTCATCCAGAACCGGATGTTTTCGATCCAGAAAGATTTAATGAAGAGGCTGAGCAAGACCGGCATCCAATGACTTATCTACCCTTCGGTAATGGACAAAGAAATTGCATAGGTATGGTGAAATAAATTGTAATTGTCAGCTTCCATTTCTTTTTGTGCCATTTTCAACTGGAAAATATTTTAAATTATGATCTGATTTATATGACAACTGATGTTTATTTCAGCTTCCCGTTTCGCTCTTTATCAAGTTAAACTTGGGCTTATAAAACTATTATGGCATTACAAAGTCGAGCCTTGCGAAAAAACACAAATACCTTATGTGTTCGACGACAAGAAATTTATATTAGGGCCAAAGTACGGAATACATTTGGACGTAACTAAAATTAATCGAGATTAATTGAATATTATCTTAATTTTTTTTAATTTGTAAATGATTTTTTTTGCATATTTTATGTTATTTTTAGAGTTTTTGCTATTTCAATTACTTAGAAACATAATGATATTGCATAATTACATGGTTATTTTCTTTTAAATTTTCTAAGATTTCGAACTTTCTCAGTTACATTTAGAGCTCTTACTTTATGCATTATGAGTAAATTAAATTTTAAAAGTTTCATCGACAATTATATTTTATTAAGCTTTGACATCGATGTATACAATATTTTATTTAATATACCATATTTGTAAACTTGTATACTATTTAACAATATGGAATTTCTAATCTATCATATTCCTTGTGTTCTTTTAAACATCTAATAAGAAAAGTATATACGTTAGCGCATTTATTTAAAGCGCTAACGTTTGTCGTTACCGCAAAACAGTAGCTATGAATTTTTCCCCTTTTTTATTCTTCTAGCAAAAATCTTTCTATCTTATTGTCCAATTCTGAGTAATTCTACCGCCAAGATAGGCTAATAGAAATTACCATTGTTTAATGCGGAAATGTTCTAAGTATTTCATTTAATGCATTTATTTACGATTAGCACCAGAGTCTGCATATATAAAGCGCATATGTGAAGCGTAATATCTTATCTAAGCGTTTGAGATTTTTCTTAAGTATCATTTATTTACAAAGTCACAGCACAGAGATATGGAAGGAGATGAATACAAAAGATATCGCTTCCACGAATTGTATTTACCGTTTTCCTCGCCTATAATTTGGGCGGCATCTATCAGCATCTATCAGTTACACTGTCTCAAAC
This sequence comes from Tetramorium parvispinum, assembly GCA_011638315.1. NCBI lineage: Eukaryota > Metazoa > Arthropoda > Insecta > Hymenoptera > Formicidae > Tetramorium > Tetramorium parvispinum. The sequence goes on along the minus strand of VBVR01006282.1, from coordinate 5,471 downwards.
GCTGGTACAAGCACACTAACGGATACAAGTTGATACGCAGCATTATCGTCAACGCAATTCACTTTCAAGACCGCACTGTACATTCAAGTATGTCATGTTTACTGTTTGCTCCAACATCGAATTGATAAATTCATAAAGAAATTCTGTAATGTCACTCTCATATATTGAAAGAAGAGTCGCTTCTTTATACATTCACTCTCTGTTACGTCGGACAAAGAAGAAATCGTAAATTAAAGGTATTTTCGAATGGAAAAGTAGAGAGAAGTCGATCTCGCGACTTTTCGACCGATTACATTAGTTAAATTAGAGGTGATTCATTTCATTTCTCAATTATTATATCGTACACTACAAGTCGGGCGTCTGATTGTGAGCACTGCAATCACTGCTTCCTCATTTGCTTTTTCAATTCATGAACATTCTCAATGAACAGCGAATCAGTTTTTGCACTGCGCATTTGTGCATTATGCGTAATGTGCATCCAATTATTTTTTTCTGCATTATACTCGAATAATCGGCAAAGCACCATTAATATGTCTGTATCCGTTTACGTTTTTAATCTCACTTCACTGCCAAGATGCATCACTCGAGGTAGAGGACATTCTCTCACGTCCTTGGATTTTAAAGTGTAAAAGAAAACGATTTCTCTCATTTATTCGATTCCGTCATCGCAAGAGGCAAGAACTCTGCTCCTTAGCGCTAAGCGAGAAACATTCTTGATTTAAGCAACGAAGAGAAGTTACATAATCTGCATGTAACAGAAATTGCAGAATCATCGCGTTGATTTTTATTACAAAATCTTATATTTGTTAAACCGACGATAAATTCTACGCTTTTAAGTTTTTAAGATAATTTTCATATCACAAGAAAAGTATAATTAAAAGCGTTGCATTATGAAATAATTAGCCACATTAAGTTTTTCTTCTTTTCTTTCTTTTAATTTAATTATTTCTTAACTTCGCTAATGCAATATTGACATGTACATAAATTTTTTTAACGACTTTTTCCAAATAAACCTTTAGAAAAGTTACGACTCATATTTCCATTTCTTATCGCATTAGTATCATGAGTGGCTTGCTAATTAACATTTAGAGTGTTTTAATCAATATTATTTTAGAAATAACATTTTTTTTCATTTTCACGCTAAATGTGTTACAAAAGTGATTTTTCAATTATTTTCTATATTTAAGGCACTTCGAACGATAAAAATCAAAATCTAGCTTCAACACGTATTTTACCAAAGATATATTTTATTTGAATTGTATCGAATCTTGTTATTTCTTGAGATCGAAAATCATAATATACAATAGAATATTGTCTTTTCTTTTCCTTTAGTCAAAATCACTCCTGATAATTCATTGGCAATTATCGGACAATGGAACTCTTCTCAATACTATGCGGTATTACAGTCGTAATTTTCGCTCTTTATTATTATCTCACGTCATCTTTCGACTTTTGGAAATCACGTGGCATCCGTGGTCCACGACCTATACCAGGATTCGGCAATTTTAAAGATGTTATATTTGCGAAGATATCCGTGGGTGATTTTTTGACGAAAATATATAACAGTTATAAAGATGAACCACTGATTGGGATATTCGTTAGAACGACACCCATTCTTGTCGTAAAAGATCCTGATTTAATTAAGGATGTCCTTATCAAAGATTTTTCCATATTCGCTAATAGAGGACTACCTACTTTTAATAAGGTAAGAACACTTAAAAATATTATATATATGTATTCGAAAAATATATAAATAGTACACAAGGCGCATCTTTTTTAAAGATTCACACGTATGTCTTTGTACTGTTGTAAAATAAAACTGAATAAAAAAATCATAAGATTTGTTTCTTAAAATCTTAAATAAGTTCCTGTAAAAAAAGTTTGATTTGAGTTATTTAATTACAATTCTATTTTTGTTACAGGTAGAACCACTGTCACAACATCTTTTCTCTTTGGAGCCGAAGAGATGGCGACCGTTGAGAATGAAATTGTCACCTGTTTTTACAACCGGTAAATTAAAGGAGATGTTCTCCTTAATGTCAGAATGTGCTGACCATCTTGTTGAATACATGGAAAAAGTAGCGAGCAAAAATGAACCTGTGGAATGCCGTGAATTGACAGCGAAATATACAACCGACGTTATCGGTACCTGTGCCTTCGGCATCGAGACGAACGCTTTGGCGAATGAAGACAGCGAATTTCGCACAATGGGAAGAAAAGTATTTAATCCGGACAAGATACACATGCTACGAATAAGATTCAGAGAAACTTTTCCGCGAATATATAATATTGTCGGTACCATTCTACCGCAACAACAAGTCAGCAAATTCTTCATGCGCGTTGTCAAGGAGACAATGAACTACAGAGAAATCAATAATATCAGTAGGAACGACTTTGTTGATACGTTGCGTGACTTAAGGAAGCATCCAGATAAATTGGGCGATATTGGTACGTACATACACATTGTTTATTAATTTCTTCTATAAGAAAATTTTTAGAGAAAAAATTGTATCATTTTTGTATTAAAATCATTTTATCATTTATCAAAATTATTTTATACATTATTACAATATAGTTAATGTTTGCTTCTTATTGTTAGTATTAATTATTACAATGAAATTATTATGGCTACACTTTAATAGCTCTACCTTAAACATAATCAACATATTATACATATTTTATTTATTATAAATTGTTAAATGGTTAATTATTAATTAAATTAGTCCGATGAGAACTTGAATTACATATTTATAGTAAAAAAAATAACATTTTAGATTTAACAGATGGTTTAATCGCTTCTCAAGCCTTCGTATTTTTCATTGCGGGCTTTGAAACTTCATCGACGACTATTAGTCACGCACTATACGAGTTAGCATTAAATGAGAAAATACAAGACAAACTACGTGAAGAAATAGATAAAATCTATTCAAAATATGACGGAGATTTAACAATCGAAATTGTCAAAGAAATGGATTATTTAGATAAAGTTTTCAAAGGTAAGTTACTACGATATTCGATAAGAATATCGTAGTAGTAGAAGTTAAACGGCTATAGGTATAATAATCCCTAATGTCACCTAGACTTAAAAAAAGTCCTTTTCGCTGAAAATGTGTGTGAGATGAGGAACCATTGGGGCTAAACCCGAGGACTCTTCTATTACTAATTACTCGTGTTAATAGCCACGAAGCCATGCGTCATCCCAAAGAATATCATAATAAGAAAGAAATAATCGTTAACTTTGTTTTGATCGATAATATAATATTTTATTGTATCAATTCTAAAAAAACTTCAATGTAATTATTGTAATTCTTTAATGTAATTCTTTAATGTAATTCTTAAATTGTAATTCTTTTATGTAAATGGATTTTCATAAATTAATACCATTTTTAATGCACGCAGAAACATTACGAAAATATCCGCCAGCAACGCTTCTTATGAGACAATCTACGTCCAGTTATACCTTTGATGGTACTAAAGTTAATATACCGGAAGATCAAAAGGTATGGATTCCTGTATATGCGATTCATCGAGATCCAAGTATTTATCCAAAACCAGATGTCTTCGATCCGGAAAGATTTACTCAGGAAGCTGTACAAAGCAGACACCCGATGGTTTATCTACCTTTCGGCGACGGACCAAGGAATTGCATTGGTACAGTGAAATTAATTTAAATATCACATTATATTTCTATTTCCTACAACAAATGTCTTTAATCAAGATTCCTCAAGTGACTGATATGATTGCCATTTTATTTTTAGGTTCTCGTTTCGCTATTTATCAAACTAAAATTGGGCTTGTAAAAATGTTACGGAACTACAAAGTCGAGACTTGCGAAGAAACACCAATACCCTACATAAACCATCCTACAGCGTTTGTCCTATCTCCACAAGGCGGAATGTATTTAAAAATAATTAAAATTAATAGAAATTAATTTAATTTAGTCTATCCCAATATACATAAGAATAAAACCAAAGAAAATTTCTGTCAAGTAGTATAATAATAAGACTCACATTTGTCTGTCTTTAATATAATACTTATTAGATTTGTTAATATTACATATCCAGATAGGAACACAGAAAAATTTTAGCATTATTTTAATTTTAACATATATATATTGTATAATATGTAATAAAAAAATCTAAATTTAATTATTGTAACATATTGCAATCTTAAAAAAATTGATACCTAAAATAAATTCTTATATAATTGTAATATTACAGCGAATCATCTTAGTACAAGTACTACTAAATACATTTCAGAAATTAATTTTGTAATTATTGTAAAAACTATTACAGCATAAAATTGTACAATTATTATTCAGGTAATAATAAGTAAATTTTCTAATTTTAATTTTTAAGTAACTTTTTTTACAACTTATACCTAATTATAAAATACTTTTTTTAGCAAAGAATATGCATTTTGCAGAATCACTTTATGACAGTTATTGCGAAATATTCATATCTGTGCTGTAACCTTGAAACATCAGTCAGATGGTAATTACGTTGTTAAAATTAAAATTTTATTTTAACTTTAGACAATTTTAATTCATATATTCTGTTACATATATAAGTAATTTGTTATCTCCATAAACTCCTGTCTTCCGTACGCTTTATGTAAATATTCTATTTCATATCAAAATATGTAAAGTAAAAATAAAATATAAGAAGTATTTTCGCATAAGAAATAATTGCAAGCATTTGAGTGTCAAATATTTTTTAAATTTCTTCTTTACGTAAAAACTTTTCATATAGTAGTTGTGTATAGAAATAGCCTTCATTTGATATAATCAAACAATGACTTTAATTAGCGTGCTCCTAGTAGCAAATGCTTGTACAAACACACGAACTGACATGATACGGCATTATCGCAGTCGTAACTCATAATAAAATCCTCACTGTGCGTTCAAGTACATATTTATTGTTTGTTCCAATATTAAATCGACAATTTCAGAAAGAAATGTGAAACAAATTCCGTATTTTCATTCTCGTATGTAGGTATGTGGAGAGAAGTCGCTTCGTTAAAAGTAGGATAGAATCGATCTCGCGACTTTCCGGCGTGACACTTTTTTCTGTCCGAAATGTTGTATAACGAGCCAAACAATAGCAACAACGATTACATCAGTGAACCAAGTATTATATGTATACTTTATTTATAAGGTATTATACAGCGCGTTATAAATCGAGCATTCAAGCAATCAATGCATAATACGCTTTGTCACAGTTCTCTATTTATACAGTAGCTCAGTTTTTATACTGAATGTTTATGCGTTATGCATATACATACAGGGTGTCCCATTTTAAAGGACCCACTCAAATATCTCAGAAATACTGCGTTAAATCGATAAATGTTTCATACAAAAGTTGTATGGTTTCAAGGGAGACATAAGATGATGTCATTAATTTGACCTTGAATGGTTACTTGAAGATCACGTGAAGGTCACCTTTAATTTTTTAAATGGAACACCCTATATT